>JAULKQ010016492.1:0-10579 GCA_032356285.1 Smithsoniella earleae | reverse complement strand
CTCTCACATATCCAACATTTTCCACCAGGCGTGGCCGACCGATGTGCGAAAATCTCCGGTCGATGCAACCCCGGAGTGGCTCAGGGACCTACACAAGCTCATGAGAGGGGGGAGTGATGTGATAATATGAGATAGATTATCACAGTTACATATGGGACAAAAGTGTCTGATAAGCATCGGAATGCGCGCCGTGAGCAACTAAGTGTCCTCGGCCGCGGGCACAAGAATACAACCTCGCTTGCTAGCATTACACTGGACAGCACACAGCACACACCAGGCAGTTGACTCAATCCCGTCTTCTTGCGTGCTTTCTTCACTTCTCCACATCGAGGATGTCAGTACGGGCCATGACAAGCACATCATGATTACCACTGCTCTCGAATCCTTTGCCGTACCACGCCTGATGCTGGACTGACAGCACATATTGCGCCTCACAGGCAACTTAATTTACCATTCGTGGTTCATCAGGAGAGGACTCCAGCACGCACCTGAACTGAACGACGCAATCTGGGACCGCTAAATCACAACGCTCAATCAATACCAAACAAGTATTGGAGAGAGCGGTGTCCAGTTTTCGTGTACACTGTCTTTATCACAGTGTCTTTGTCTTTATCACATCGTTTATCAATCTCAGTTTCTCCAGTCCAGCTTGTCTGTCCGCACCTCCTATCCGAGGCGGCACTGCGGACCCGCGAAAAACGCTGGACATTTAGTTGCCTGAGATCTTGTGTTGTCAGTTATGAAGTGTTGCAGTCCTGATGCACCTCGGTCAGGTACAACCAATCTGCATTGATAGCCACCAACACCAAGTTAGGGGGCTTTGCTGTGTGAATTCCAGAGGCTTCAAAAACAGATGGCTCATGGCAATGTGAGCAGGGGTTCCAGGGCCAACACCGAGGTCATCCAAGAATACACGACACAACTGGTTGCCCTGAAAAACCCTTGCAACCATTCGCAAGGCTGTTGGATGTAGAAGTGAGGTGGTGACTAATCATTAAAATTGAGTACCAATTGTAGTATTGGAAGTGTTTGAGTGGTTTGTGGGCGAAGCTTTGCTATTATCTGTCTTATTACTTAGATAGTTGAAGAGCCATATTTCTACAAAGGTGGGCTTGCAAAGGTGTTGGAAAAGCGCATACTCGAGCAATGCGCAGCTGCAGCTTTAGAGGACTTTGCGTTTAGCGAATGCTGGCTAGGTAAATGGCAAGTACACTGCTGTGAATGGGTCAAGAGTGGCATACGATTGCTCTATGCGCGTGACGTGAACATGTGTTTCGGATCAATCAGCTAGAAGTTTTGGTTGAAGACTAGCCTGTTCTCTACACAGGAGGCGTTGGGCCGCACACATCGTAGGTGTGGAAACGAACTGAACATCTGCGCGAGTATTGAGGGCCTGCGACTTGTGCTGCTGATATAAGCATTCCGATGGTCGTACCAGCATGGCTCTCAATGGATCTCAAACAGCGCTGGCTGTCAAGATACAGAGACAGAAATGTCAAGCAAAAAGTGATGTCTTGTAGGCAGTTTAAACAGTCCATTGTTCGCATCATTGACATGTGATTTGTTAAGTTGTTGTCGATTCAAACACACCCTTTGTGTCATTATTTCAACAGGCCCTGGGCCGGAAAGCAACAGCTGGAATAGCACAAACCCCTTTCAGATGTCACCTGTCTGAAGATCCCACCTTGGTCATATAGCCCGCTCATGTGTGGCCCTGTGGACACTCTCAACAGCGCCTTGTGCCTATGAACTCAACAAGCCTGAACCAAAATGACAATTTGCCCACCAAAATATGGTAAATGAGTCTCATCTGAAGACAAGGGTGACACTCACAGTTGCACGACAGCACCACAACAGTCTACCAGTTAGCATTCGCACTGCACTAGTCTTCTAAACTTCTAAAAGCTGGAATCGCCATGTCACAAGAAGTCTAATCTCACTTAAAATAGTTCACCAGTACATAGCCGCACAACTTTTGCAACTGCTTAAAGTTAGCATCTGCTGAGAGTGTGTGCGAGGTCACTGAAGTGTACACTACATAACCAATGATGTGAGAGCTTCAGGCAGTTAAAGCCGACAGGGTTTAAGACGGCAAGATTTTTGTTGCCTGTTGGGTATGGTGTACTCTCAAGTGACCTAACGCACACTCTCAACACTGCCACTACCTTCTTGTGAGCACTCAGGGCCCTGCCTGGTGTGGCGTGATTAGTGCATCCAGCGGATGTCCACAGGCAGGGCAGGCTCACTGGCAGAGCAGCATGGCCAAATGAAAATTAAGCATCATGAGTATAAAGGAAAGATGAATACATTTTTGTGCTGCTTGGTGTTGATTAGGGAAGCTGGCAGAAAGGTTGATTCATGATTGTTCTCGCGTGAGCAGGTGCGTTGGCAAGGCACGGATTGTCCGCTTATGTAGATTAGACCAGGAGACTAGTTTGTTGTTGATTAGGGATATTAAGCTATCTTCCGGCGTGTTGTTGGCTCCTGAGCTCGAAATATCGGCCACTGGTTCCTGCGAGGAGCACGCTTTCTACCGTGTGGCTCAGTTTCGGTTGATTCGACTTAATTGCATCCACAACTGTACGGTATCAGCAATCGTGTCCCTTTTGATTTATAGCGCGATGTGATGTTCAAGCCGGGAATAATATTGCAGAGTACCAGTTGGAAAGGATTGCACATCCCGGGTAGAAGCTCACATCATATAGCTCATATCAGATAGCACGATTTTTCGCGTGCTATGACCTTAAACTCCTTGTTGTGTAGACAGCGGTCGCTCGATAATTCAGCATCATATGCGCCAAAGTTTCATACGAACCCGAGGGAGATCCCAAGTAGCGAATGGCAGTTTAATTCGTATGTGACATAATAACACCTGGTACGAACTGCAAGGCGATAACTTGTGGCCGTAACTTGTGTGTTCTAGCCGCGTTGCACGTAACTTAGACAGTCACCTTGCGCTTGCCTCGCTCACTTCCCGACCTGGAGCCGGTAGCCATCGAACGAGGTGGCTTTTGGCACCAAAACAGCCCTGTTTCATCTTTGTCACAAGTATCTTCAAGAGCGAACCCCCCTCCCCGGAACTTGGTTGATGTTTTGCTTTGCATATTCTACTCCATCAATGGTCGAGGAGCTTGCTTTGCCATGGTGAACAATAGCTGCCGTACCGTATGGATTCTGAAAACAACCTAGCAAGCCGTTAGGGAAAGCAAGTGAGCGCAGAACATTATATATTGGAGTCATATTCTCAGCTTTTTGCTGAGCTACAGATGTTGGAAAAGCGCCAAACTCTTTCGGATTTAATTGTTTTTTGATCTCTCGTTGTCGGTTATATAGTGCACTCTTGAGTGACTTCGCACGCACTCTCAACAACAGAGCCTAGTATTAAGGCATTTGCGTGTTGCATTTGCCTAAACTATGTCATCAATGCTTCCTCCAGGAGGGAATGGTTGGCTCGTTTGCTGCGCTTTTCCAACACCATCCCCTTCTGGATTGCCCTCGTATTGGCTTATATATGTTAACTGCTTCGTTTCCAACCGAACCGCTGATAGTTTACGCGGGAGAGGAGCACGAAGTTCATTAGTATAAGGCAAGCTCGTGTTGGCATGCTTTTTCTAAGCTTCATTGAACCGGCAGCAGTCAATGAAGGAGACTAAGGAGAGTACTCTTGTAGCCAGACCTCTTCTTTCACCTTGTACGAGTTGTATTTGAGACGGTTTCTCTGAGGTAACAGCGGTAAGCGAATCCATTGTGTTCAGAGAGAATTAGTTGCAAGAACATTGTCTTTCAGATGGCTTCTACGATCCTTACGAAAATCTTTTCTAGGTTACAAGCCCGAAAATAGCTGTCGTATCGCATCTGAAGAATACGAAATACAGTCCACTACTTAACGAACCATACTCATTGTCGAGCAAGAATCCTTAGAGAAACAAATGTGTTCAAGAATTTTGTACGAATTAGAGCGAGAACCTAATTATCGAGTGCTGAATGGTCAAGTGCTGAATTATCGAGCGTCCACGGGGAAGAAATATACTGACGTAAACCATAAATTGAGTCCCGGAAGAGGAGCTTTGCGTGCATTCCTGCCTGTTCTTCTCCATTAGGAGAGACCCGCGTATACGTCGTATTTTACAAATGAAATTAAGCAAATTCTAGCATCATACCAGAGCACAGGCAGGTGAACCAACTGTAAATTTCTGCTTATAGACCACACGCGTATACGTCGATGTAGAAACACAATATCAAACTATAGGCATCTATTTCTCAAGGTTTTGAATAGGTAACAGAAATTACACTGCAGCGCCGATTGTAGTGATAAACCTGGGAGAAAGTAGTATGAATATGTAGGCTTGCTCACATCACAACTGAACCTTATACTTTAACAGCAATGTGGCATGCTGGCGTGTACCATCTTGTGTTCCGATCTCCTACATTAGTTTCGGAATGACATCGGTTTCGGAATGATACTCGACACATCCTCCTATGGTCAACTCCCGAGAGCTGTCTATCTACAGTGCTTCAGACAGGACTCCCTTTCATGCAGGGATTGAGTTTAAGATTGAGTTTAAGGAGTCAAATGACTTGTAGGAAGGGCTCGCGTCCTCAGATTTACATTTCGCGAATGCTCCCAGAAAATGAGTGACAGATTCTCACCCCTACTCCTGCACGGCAACCAAATCGAATTCTCACGAATATAAAGTCAAGTTAAAGTCAGCTTATGTGTAAAATTGGCTAGAATAGACCCATTCATACCAGAGCTGAATTCCCTTCGTACACGGACCAAACAAGCTTCTGAAGTACACATTAGATCGTTACGAGACCTGAGAGATTTTCTGGGAGATTCAATAACGGCGATGTAACGGGGAATAAGTGGTGGATCTCTCTGAAACAAACCGCAAAAATCTGAGTCTAGAGATCCGACTCCGTAAATCTTGGCAACGTGCGCGGCAACATGCCATCAAGCTGTTCCGGATACCCACTGGTAAGCTTCCAGCTTAACTAGAGAGAGAGACAGTTTCTACACCCACTACTGAACTTAACATTTTAAACATCAACTATTGGAGATGTTGTAGCATTTCCAAGCTACAGTAAAGCCTGCGAGTATCTCCCGGGCAAGTAAGACACGTGGTGTGAATAGGGAAATACTTACCGCTTTGTCGGCGAACAGTGCCAACTTCATCTGTGGCACATCGCTTAATCGACCCTGCGCTCTATCTAGATGTGGTAATTGGGCCAGAGGCTACTTTCTTTCTAGATGCCCCAGAACTAAGTGTGGCCACGGTACCCCGACGATGCTGTAATGGCACAGAGAACAAGCTTTCCCGAGAGCCTAGACAGTTTCTAGTTGCCGCTTACTACACTTCAACCAAATTAATTAAGCATCGGTCTCAAACTCCGTTGATTCAAGTCACTTACACGCCTATAGTAAAAGCTGAAATGAATTTTCCTTGCGACGCACGGATAAGAACGGAGTAACAACGTTTCGGGCGGTTTACATCAAGCTTGTCGTCTCGGAACCCCCCTCCCATGCATTCCGATTGACAACGTATCAGATGGCGGTGCCTTGCGGTATCCGATTCGACAGGCACGGAAGACACGTTTTCATTACTAAGAAATATCGGATGTAATAGGATCGGATACGTGTAGGTGTTGAGGCTGGTGATTGCTTGCTAGCGGAAAATGTAGCACCTCGAAACACGATGATATTTTCCGTTGCGATCAAACCATTGGTACAGAGGCGAGGTGCCAGAACTCGGCTAAGGTTGCTTAGCCTGGATCTAGAGTATATCACATTGATCCGGGTGATTGAAATTTTTGAAAGCTGACTCCAACCCTTCGCAGATTGGAGGGAAAGTTGATCAACTAATGCACGCTATATCCGGAGTTCGACTGACGAAAGTAACGCCGGGCTCAAACTCGGCTAACCATCTGCGTATCCATGAAATGATGCACGAGATACTCTCCCACGCGCTGGTCTTCATATGCAGTGCTTCGTCGCACACGGTTACTTTTCATGTAAGGCCAAACCATGAGCTTTTACTTTGTAACCAGACCCCAGCAGCCGGATACAAGACAGCTTACATCGTGAATACTGCTCGGAACGCGAGACTAGTGAGCAGCAGAACTGCTTGGAACAGCTTCAGGTTTTAAAAGACTGACAACCGGCGTACGAGAGGTGATACTTTGACGACTTCCAGAGAGTGCGTGCCCGTTCATGCGCTTCAACGAAACTAGTTCGATCCGCCAGGCACTTTGCAACATGGCATAACAGACTAGAGACGCCACTGGTACTGGTTGTTTTGACGCATGATGACTTTCGCTTTCTTTTCTTCTGGTTAAGATACTATACAGGCTTGGTTTTGCTTGCCCGGTGTACAATGGGGCTGGATTCTCAAATATGCACGCAACCCCAGCATCAGACACGCCCCATCTCTATCCAATACTCTACATGAACGCTGGCAGAGCATATTTGATACGTGCCTTGGTTCTCGTTAACGGGGAGAGTTGCCTTGAAGCGTATTATTGTAGCATAGCGGCTTTTTCTGTTCCGAACCGACTTCAAGTTCGTGCGCGCCAGTTTCAAGGGTTCTAGTTGAAATGTAAAGCGCAGCCGATGCAGTAGGTATGTATTTCCTGGCATCAGGGATTTTGGCTTGCTAACAAGATAATGGTTCACTAAACTTCTTTAGTTTGCCGAATCGTCAATTGAACTGTTGTCTCCGCTTGCTACCTAGTGGAAACAACCTTTCAATGTGGCACTCTGTTCAACCAGATGTGCTAGAAGTCAACCGCTTCAAGCCAGACTTAGAGCTCAGGTTGCACCTTGGTCAGTCCAAAGTATGCACGCTTCCTTCATAGTTCAATTGTCCCCTTGTGGAACATGGAGGGTAACATCACAGCGCACGCTAGACGCCATGCATGACCACCTCGGAAAGTGCTGCTATAAAAAAACCAAACACAGTACAGAAGAAAATGGATGTATAGCTCAACATGAACTAAGACTTCCAAGATTATCTGTTCAGGCTTGAATTCATTGTCTCCTGTACGTGTGGTTTGGCGTGCATCCCACGTCAACCAATCTGCGCATGCAGGCACAAACCTTAAACACTTCACCGAAGTGGTGGAGATTCATAAATATTATATTCGTGCGTTGATCTTGATAGGTTTGAAGGCCGGCTTTCAAGGCACGCAAGCTCTTCTGGCCTTCGAGGGCGTATTGTGGTGACAAGCTCAAGTCGAAGCATACTTCACAGGTAAACTGAGACATTAACTTCTCATCATTCTCAAAGATATTCGAAATGACCATTCAGCTAAATCTGAAAGTATGACTAGGGCTTCCGTCTGGCCAAGCTTTTCGTATGTATTTGAAAACGCTCGGGGTTGCTCCAATGCCGTGGAAGCCTCTTGAAGCATCAATACCCGCTTGCAGCGGCATTCATTTTGAATTTAGTGATACGAATTGGTGAATTGACGTTGTTGACATACTCAAGTTACACACAGGGGCGATGATGTGTGACCATTCAATCATGCAAGACATGCCGCGAACAATGCTTCATATAGATGAGGACTCCGGCATGAAGAAGGAGTGGACGCCATCTTTTGGGGTGCGCTCAGCCGACATTTGCCTCTTAGTGGCTCTTTGCTGGCAAGTTGTGCTTTCGCGCCCAGTCAACAAGAACAACTTTCTTCGCCGAAGAGTTCAGCATTGACACGAAATGCATCTGTATTACTATCAATCCTCTATGTACGGAACTTTATGTAGGAGAATACCACCCACGCTTCCGTGAATGAGTCCTTGCACTTGACCAACGCACCGATGCCTCCCACGAGTGGTGCTTTGAGCACCGATGTCCACACAGAAGACACACAGCTTGCCAACACGCTATCGATACCGGCAAATGATTCTGCTGTTACGAAGACAGATAGACGTTCTGTAAGGAAACGGGCCAACAAGTCATATACACGGGACTCGCCGTCGGACACAACTCCAAGGAAGTACGTGATACTTCTCTCACCTATTTCATAACGTTGACGGCATGGTAGCTGTTTCGCACCTATATTTACTGTCATCATTGATCCAATCAGATGGGAAGCATGTATCTATTCACAACAAACCTTGCTTGGCAAGGGGTAACACTCCGCGTAGGGATCACGTGCAACAGCAGTCGCGTAGAGCGAACCGGATCTGGCGTCATACAGCAGCTGTTCACAGCGGGCAAGCATTAAAAACAAGTTTAGTGTAGAATCGACAGATGGCAATGTTTTAAAACCCGTACTCTCTTCGAACTGTAACCATATCTATTGACTGCTGGAACAATCGTGCTAGTTGGAAGCGCATCTAAAGTTCCTGGTTTGGTCACGTGGCTCTGGAGCTCTTCGAGCAAGGTGGCGTCGCGCGTCAGGGTTACCACAAGACATTCTAGCCCTTTACAGTGGCATGCACAGCGAACGATACGAACATACTACTGAGGATAATTTCAAAAATTTGTGCAGACATGGACGTGGAGCATCTGCGGGTTATCGTAAGAATGGAGGCAAGACAGGAACACGATCTACTTCCAAATATCGAGGAGTCACCCATCATTGCCGGACCGGCAGGTATGAAGCGCACATTTGGGATGCAGGAAAGCAAGTCTATCTAGGAGGATTCGATAGCGAAGATCAAGCGGCTTTGGCGTATGATTTAGCTGCGATTAAGTGCCGTGGTAAGGAAGCTTCAACAAACTTCTCTATAAGCAATTACCAAGAAGAGCTCAGGCATAGGGACGAGGTAAGATCCAAGAATTTATTCCTGAATCCTCACATTCACTGTTCGAAAATTGATAATACACTCCAGTATACGGGCTCTTCGGTATACTGATTGATAGACAGTAGTGGTTTGATCGTACTTTCGACGGCGCTCGTCACATCAGGCTCAATCGATGCGCGTAAATCGCACCTAAAATTGCAACAAAAAAGCATGAAAGAGGAGATATGTAGCCTTCATACCCTTTCCTTCTTTTGGATCTGATTTGTTTTTGAAAACACCTGATTACGTGAACCTCCGACCTGTACGCTAGGGTTGTCTCCATTCCGCAACCGGATTGGATTTTCGTACTGAGACTAACTCTCGTGTTAGTCCCCACTTTGTACAACTTATGTTTTTCGAAGTAACTTGCAATGATCCTTTATTCTCGATGCAATATTTTCAGTAGTAATACGAACTGGTAAGCTGTTGCAGCGAACTGCTGAGAGTTTGGTGCGGCGTTACTGTCACGCCAGCCTGCTCCACGTCGTCGTCGCAATCAATTCTTTGTGTTTTCAGCGACGGAATCGCGTGATTGAGTACGTCATGGAGGACCAAGAGCGCTTTTCATATCAAGCTCTATCCTTCACTGTGTCGTCATCTAGTATATTCTTAATGCCTTTTAACATTGAACTGTTGGAATTCAACCAGTCCAGTGTGCACTATCTAATACCTGAAAAATCTACCATGAAGCCTGAAAAGGGAACACAAATTACTGTGTCCGGCAATGCGTTCGTGGTTCTTGAGTAAGCTTTTGTCCTCCAGCGTTACTTTGGACTTTTTGAAATTTGTTACAATCTACTTTTCGTCCTTGGGCACACATCATGCTTCATCCACCCCTGATAGCTAGATGAGAAAGAGGGGTACGCGAGGTTTGTTGTCATTGAAATCGACAGGAATTGAATTTATTCTCTTCGTCCTGCAGATGCCGAAGGAGGAGCTGGTTCAATCGCTTAGGCAGCGTAGTAAGGGGTATCATCAGAATAGCAGTCGGTTTCGAGGGGTTACGAAACATCAGAAGGGCAAATGGGAGGCCCGCATCGGCCAGGTTGGAAACAAAAAGTACAAGTACCTGGGGCTGTATACCAGCGAAGAAGAAGCTGCCAGAGCGTACGACAGGGCAGCAATTCAAAATAAGCGTGTGGAGGCAGTGACTAACTTCGATGTAGCAGAGTACATGGACTTGCTATGTGCGCTTCTTGCCTCTCCCATTCTGTTTTGGTATCGAAAACTCCTGTGTTCCCTCCCGAGCTCCCTCTTTTTTCAACGGGAATGTCTTTCCGATGCACCCCGCTCCCGTACTACGCAGCGACGACTTTCGCTTCGTCACATGGCACGTCGCGGGGAAACGAAGCCAGGAGCCAAATATCTCGCCATTTACAGGCGAATACGTTCATTTATATTCATCTAGGCTCCAGATGCTTGTTTTACCAACTGTGGTATGTCAGCGTTTTCAGTTATTGACAACTCAACACCACAAAACAACGCTTCCTGAATTCTGAAAGTACGCCATTCAAACAGGGCGCAGCCGTTCTGAATACGCATCATTTCTGGTAAGCTGAGACTCACAGTTGATTCACCCAGCAGTCAATGTCAGTGACAACGAGGGAACCCTGGCGGCTCATGCAGACGAAGATGAGCGGCCACAGTGAGGGAGAGGGTGAAGAAGCGCGAAGCTGAGTCAGCAAACAAGCGGGTTGTGGCACCGCCCCCTCAGCCCAAGACACCAAAGCATGACTGGACACACCATTTCAAGCCACTTCGCGAGCGCGCCGCCCAGTTCCGGCAGGCGCTGGC
>JAULKQ010016481.1:0-10580 GCA_032356285.1 Smithsoniella earleae | reverse complement strand
AACAAACAGTTTGACTGCGCGTTTTCGGTCACAGCATGCAGAGTGCACCGTGTTTGGGGTGTGCGCCGAATGTCCCCATTTAGTTTGATTGTTTGGTTGACAGGGCCCTTACCTGACCTATTTATGTAGAGTTCAAATGTGTTCCGGAAACTTTTTGTCCCAGCTTGTCCTGACTCCTTCCCGAAAGACAGATTCTACACAAGGTTTATCCTGTTCTAATCAACATACGCAGGAGCAATCTTACGAGTCCCGTTTACTTTACAGATGCAACCGAATCAGATCTTGCTTTGGATTCAACAGTCGTACAGGAAAAGCAGAGGAGTTTAGTGCGCTAGTCCATGCAAACAAACGCGCTATTCCTATTCAGAGAATATAACTAGCACGTGTAGTGTGCTTTCATTCGACGTCATTCATTCATCTTTCATTCATTCAATCCGAACAGCAGCTGTACCTTGCGCTTCGAGATTCAAGCTAGAAAAAGTGAGTATGTATTCTGCAAGCGTGTCATGTTGCACACAACTTTGAGATTCCAGTACAACAGCTGTATGATTTGTAGTACTCCTGCTCTGACACACTAGTTGCAAAAAGTCTACCTAAGGTTGGTACATAAACCAACCTGTTTTGTAAAGTGACATGTGACGTGCTGCTTGGCACGTACAGCAGTCTTACTGCAGATCTGCACGAATTCTAGCTTGACGATTTGTCATAAACAACACAGATCGTGCAAAAAATTCCGTTTCTTTGGTATAGGATGAGGTGCGGATTAGTTCATGGACGAGGCCAATAGGCTAATTTCCACGTAGGTACAGAGTCGTCAAGGCAGATTCTCCGGGAATGCGTGTAAGATTAATCCCAGCTCGGTTGGTAGCCATTGGTTGAAGAAACTTGGCTGCTACTCACCTACGGGTGCTGTATGCGAGACACCAAAACGCCTCCAGTATTTTGGAATGGTTCTCACGATTGCTTCTTAACCTGGTCAGTATGTTTTTTAGAAAGGTTTGGATTGCGAAGATCCGCTGCGAGAAAGTTCGGAGCTAAACCTGGTAAGCTTCATCACTTCTGCGGGTTTCCGCACTGCAGGCTTCTTATTCAGGATTTGAATGGCCTCTTCCAGCGTTGGGTGCTTCGACCTGACTAAGGTCTTGATGATTTGCAAGAATTCTGGGAAGTCAACGTTTCCGGACTTGTCGGCGTCGAAGCTGTCCAGCACGTACTTCACTTCTTGTGTACTCAAGCCCCAGTCCATGAGGCTGCGAACATGTAGGTGGTATTTGTGATGCTCAAGGCTCTGTATCAGCTCCAAGAATATTCACCTCAGCACATCCATGATTTCTTTTACTTCCAGGGTTCCAGAATTATCCGAGTCTATAGCTTTGAACGCTAGTACGAGCTCCTGTATCTCCTCCGGGGATAAACGGTGCTCGTCGGCAAGCTTCTCGAGCTGAACATTGCTAGTGTCCATGATGTTACAGCTACCATGGTCTGTTCCATTTGCTTGCTCTGCCATAGCATCAAGCATTCGAGCTTGCATTTCTGTAACTCCGCCATTATCTGGTATTACATCAGTACCCTCCATGATTTCAAGTTGACGACGATTGTAGAAACGCCAAAAAATACAAAAGGGGCACTATAATTTGATGTATCTCCTGGCAAGCTTAAGTCAACCGTGTCTTAGCGTAAGATGTGAGACAGACGGTGCTACGTCGAGACGATTGACAGAAGCAGCAAAATAAAAGGAGCGCCACATTTCATCATCACAAGAATTGCAAAATGGGGAGATGCGATCCTGTCGGACGATGTTGAAGGGCTTTACGTTTAATGGAGGTATGGACGAGCAGGGGATGCTGCAAGCCCGAGCTCCTGTGTATACAAGGTGCAAGACCCTACTAACACATTTGCCGCAAGAGCACTCATCTTTTGTGTTCTCGATTGACAATTTATGACGAAAGAAGAAACTTTTCCGGAATGTCCAGGTTTTAGCATCTGTCACAACGCGTGGCTGGTATTGCGTTGGACCATGGGTACGATATTTTAGACATCTGCGCAAATATACGATGTTAACCGCCAACTCTCCAGAAATTAAAGATCGCAAATAGCGAGAAGGAGCCCAGAAAATAAAATATGCACCTCACTATTTCTCAACCTTCATAGCTCTTTCTGTAATTCGCCTGCACGACCATTTCTTCAACGCTATGTCAATTCCAACCAATGCACCCGAGAGAATGAACGGGAGTTGCTAGCCCGCAATCTTTAAATGAAATTTTCAAGTTTCAAGTAGTACATATCATTCGATCGGAGCGCGCTGGTAATGGGCTTGCAACGTTGCGAGTGGCGCAGTTTGCAGATGAGGCCTTATTTGCCAGATTGTCACGGCAAGCTAAATCCAGCTCCGATCCTGTAAAATATTACATACGAGAAGCGACTCCTAGAGCATGTTTGATTCCTCATCTGCGCTAGAGGCCTCAGATTCTGGAGTACATCCGGACATATTCTTGTTGTTTCAGCACTACAGCTCGGTGTACTTCAATTCCGCCCTAGGCTCTGTCGCGGTTGAGTGGAGCAGCTCAAGAATGACAAGGTACATCAAATGAACTATTCTCGCCACATATCTCAAATCTTTGTTTTGCATGTCAGCAAACCTACAGCAGGTGATGCGACAGTGTATTCGTGTGCGTGTCACAACGTTAGATATGGCTGCATTCATGCGAGGATGTCCACTCCTGAATAACCCATTTCTTGAATTGTTGGTACATGTTTGCCTATGCAGCTGCGCTGGCATCTGTCAATACAATTTAGGTGGGTACTGTGTCATCCGACTCTCCGAGCCTCTCCTGAAGCTAAGGCCCCCAGAAGATCTCAAGAATACGCTATTGCATGAAATGATACATGCCTATATTTTCGTTAACAAGATACCGGGGGCAGGACCTGACGGTCACGGGCCACCGTTTCAAGAACTCATGCACAGGATTAACAGGTCGAACGCGCCAGATTTACACAGGCCGCCTGAGGGATACCATATAACAGTGTATCACACAATGATCAACGAAGTCCGGCACTATCAACAACACTGGTGGGAGTGCGAGAGGTGAGCTCCTGGATCAGGTTGTGTATGCTCCAAGTGAGCCTTGATTACTTTGCGGTTCCTATCGTCAATGATGCCAAACTTCAGAGCGAGTTTTCAGTGTGTTTGTTTTCATTCAGGTGTGGAACTGTTGTTAAGCGAGCTATGAATCGAAAACCACAGCCTGCTGACTGCTTTACCCGACTGGGAGATGCATGTACCCACCCAAAGTGTGCGTATCATGTGCACTTGCGCACATGTGGGGGAACATTCATAAAAATAAGAGAGCCGGAAAAGGTGAAGAAACCAGGGAAGCGTGCAAAGGAGAAAACCTCAGGTTTCCCAGTTATCCCTGGGAATTCCAAGCTAACAGACATGTTTTTGACCTCAGCTACATCTTCCCTTCCAGATGTGCAAACCACATCTACTCACAATGAAAGCAAGAAGCTGAGTGGCAAACACTTTGGCACTGAGAACCAAAATGCCAGCATCAGTATGATAGATCTTGTATCTGATGATGATGATGTTCAGATCCCCGCTCAGCAATGTGATGTAAGTGAGCAGAGATGTCACCCAACCCATTCAGATCTACCTGGAGAGAATTGCAGGGTGTCAACACGTAGAACTGGTGGACCGGTCACCTATTGCAAGGAAAAAAGCACGTCGTACTGTCGTGGTCAGCCAAGGTTCGAAGCACAGAGGATTTCTTTAGGGAATGATTTCAGTTGCCCTATTGTTGTGGATGACGAAGATACCGACGGGTCGGTACATCATTGCTTAGATCTCTGTAGTCCACCACACCAGGAAGCAGGGTCCATTGATAAAACTGTGGTTCGTGTTCATGGTGGTAGCGACTTTTGTGATAATGTATGTGAGCAAGGCTTGAAAAGAAAGATGCGCGAATTTTGCGCGTCTGCCGCAGAAACCCGTTCTTTGTCGTATAAGACATGTAACCACGTTACCTGAAATGAGAGGCAGCATACGATACTCAAGGCCATTAAATTTGAACAGGGTGAGGTTGCTCAGCCTATCATGTGCAGATACAGACTTACTGCAAACCCTTCTCAATGCACACCAACGATGTAGCTTTTGCTCAGCTCGAAAATTCCAATAAGTAGTCATTTTAGCAAAAGCTCTGTAGCTGTCCTCCCTAACCAAGGTTCAGTTGGGAAACGTAGTGGAAGGCAACTAATGGAATCTTCATTAACCTGTCAACTCGTACCATGTTGCATAATACACGAAGCGAGTGCTCTGCGCCGGGTAGTCGATATCTTGACATTAAGCTCGCACAATAAGCATCAAATGTAGTGTTACTTTCTTCTTGCATACAATTTCGAGCCGATAAGGAATGTTCATAACCCTTCATTGTGTTGCCGACAAAACACTTGTTGCCGTACAAGACTATCCAGTCACGTCGGCATCATACTTTAGATGTTTTCTCCATATAAGGAATGATTCTGTCTAGGAAACTGATCCAAAGTCACTCCACTCCTGTCGATTCAGTGTAGACGGGCTAACCCTGCAACCAGACGTGCTGCCAGATGTGGTTACAGGTGGTCCCCAACGGAGCTCGGCATGCGTACTTATCCCTGAATTTACCAGGTAAAGAAGTCATACGACTGGAACGCACGGACATTTCGTCTATGACGAAGTTAGTGTACTTGAGGGGGGAGATGCGATGTACATGGTACCTCAAATAGGTAGGAAGAACGTTTCAGCGCTTTGAAAAACACACCGCATATTCAGTGTTTCTAATCAGCAATAACCATCAATACCAAGGCTTAGTTTAGAAGTTCTCGCTATGAGGGTTACAGTGAAGGGAGGAGTGTGGCGTAACGCCGAGGTCCGTGCTCAAGATACGACTGTCCTAACTTGTGTGTGTCGAGCTGGCTTCAACTTATCACCAGTGCCATGCAGGATGAAATTCTCAAAGCGGCTGTTATGAAATATGGTCTTAATCAGTGGGCTCGCATTTCGTCGTTGCTTAACCGCAAGTCTTCCAAGCAGTGCAAAGCTAGGTGGTATGAGTGGCTGGACCCTAGCATCAAAAAGACTGAATGGACTCGAGAAGAAGATGAGAAACTCCTGCATCTGGCAAAAGTTATGCCCACTCAATGGCGCACCATTGCACCTCTGGTTGGAAGAACTGCACAGCAGTGTCTGGAACGATACGAACGTCTACTGTGCGATTTCTTCCACAAACATACCCAAACGGCAGCCTTTAAACCGATATTTGACAAGTATCATGGCTGAGCTGCTGTTTGGGGCGGTTTATACACCTGCAAGTCGTTTATCGACTCGTAATAGGCCGTTTCGTCATGGTGCCCTGTGATTTTGTCTTTCCGTAAGAGAAGAAGGATGCATTGAACAGTTGCGTGATTAGAACACCTCATGTCAAATGGAACTTATCTAGGGACCAAGTTATGCACAAGGATGGCGACATAGACCCGTCCGATGATCCACGACGACTACGCCCTGGTGACATCGATCCCAACCCTGAAAGCCGCCCAGCACGTCCTGATCCTGTCGACATGGACGAAGACGAAAAAGAAATGCTAGCAGAAGCGCGTGCTCGTCTAGCAAACACGCGAGGTAAGAAAGCCAAGCGGAAGGCACGCGAGGCACAGCTAGAGGAGGCTCGCAGGCTCGCTACGCTGCAGAAAACGCGGGAGCTGAAAGCTGCGGGGCTGAATCTCCGCGGGCGAGTCAAGCGGCGCCGGGGAATCAACTACAACAAGGAGGTAGCATACGAGCTGGGGGTGCCAGAGGGGCCTTACGACACTACAAAGGAGCAAGTGGCATCCAAGCAGATGGCAGGCGAATTTCGACCAGCAGTGGTCGGTGACATCGAAGGCAAGAACAGGCGGAACCTGGAGGAGCAACTGATCGCCGAAGACATCAAAAAGCACAAGCAAAAGCTGGAGAACAACCCGGAGGCTTCCATCGCTGAAAGTGTGGTGCTTTTGCAACGACCGAGCAGAATAATTGCACTGGAACTGCTGATCACGGGTCCTCTGTTGCTGCAGGAGAAGCGCAAGCACTCGCTTCTATGGGACCTCCGAAACGCCGGAAAATGATGCTCCCAAAACCAACCCTGGGAGACGCTGAATTCTCAGCAGTTGTGGACGGCATGAAGCGTGGGGCAGCGATGGATAGTGACCTAGTGACCCCCGGGCCTGCCACAGCACTAATGACAGCAGGGCTGGGTGGAAAATCCGCTGTAGCGTTCACGCCAGTGCGCACACCAGCAATCACAGAAGACAGGGTGGCTAAGGAAGCCCGGGCTCAGGCTGCGGCTGCCCGGCTGCAGACCCCACTGCATGGGGGGACCGCCGAAGTGTCGCTGGCGGACACCGACTATGAAGCCCCGGCCGGGGGACTTGTTGCGGCAACGCCGAATCCGCTTGTGGCAGCCGCTGCCGCCGTCGCCGAGACCCCCGGCCGGGGGAAGCCCGGTGTTGGGGTCCAGGGAACCCCCGCTGGCGGGGGGAACGTCGCCGATGCCCTCGGCATCAATACCCCTGTCCCACCCTCCCCCTTCACAAACCGCAAGGCTGAGAGAGCAAGGCTCGAAGCCCTGCGTGAAGGGATGGCTACTGCAATCCCAGCCCCTCATAACGAGTACATGCTCGCCCCCCATGATGTCGATGGCCCAGACGCCGATTCTTCGGTCCAAGTAGAAGACGCAGCCGATGAGGAGGCCCGGCTCCAAAAAGAAGCAGAGGCTTTTCGCCGGGCCTCTCACTCCCGTCGAAGCACTCCCATGCGCCGCCAGCTTCCCAGGCCCTCTACTGCTGTCCAATCCCTACCTGAGGTATGCAGCTCGCCCCAAATTCTTCCCCCAACTACCTCAGAAATAAATCTAAATGGAGATTTCTCCAGTTACGGCGCAAATTCTTGATATCTACTGATGGTTCCCATGCATCTTCCGACTAACACAATCCTCCAGAGCAGGCTCCAGTTTATTCCGTTGCTGAACCACAGGAAGCATCGAATGTTAGCGAACAATTGCCAATGCTTTACCGGACTCCCTTATCCCTTGCAAATTTAGCTGATGTATCAAGTGTGCTAGTTCTGACCTCCTGTCGAAACAACGGAACCAGCGCTCACACAACTTCTCAGATCAAACACACAGTCTATATTTTACTAAGTATGTCCATTTGCGGATGCTGTACCTGTTTGTGACGTCCAGGAGCAAAATCTGCCCGGTGTTGGGGCACAGACGATGTTGCTGTATCCAGATAGGAGGGTTTGAGCCGGCTCCTATTTATGGACTACCTGGGGGGTCCTGTTCCAGACTACTTGTAGTAACTCTACTTGTGATTCACCGCAAAGAATCTGCACGTGTCATAGAAGAGGTACACAGGTCGAGAGACAAGTTTCTTGCAGTATGACCCCTGTAGTACTTGCCTCTGAGGTGCAACTGGAGTGCAGATTGAGGGGTCAGGGGTCCTACGCTGTAGGTGTATGCTAAACGTAGATTATGTTTGTAATGTGCATGCAAATTTGCATGGCAGCAGCCTCATTTCTTGCAAGGGATCATTTGTTCACAAAGTGAATTCATAAAGTATTGGCATTGTATTGAACGCCAGTATTGAAATCTGTTGGATGTCAGACCCTTGTGGCTCCAATCCCTTTCAGTGGCACAAGCTGTACTTCACAGGCGTCTCTGGATGTCAAAGCACATCATGTTCTTTGCATCAGCTGAGCTCGTCAAACATCAACCCGACAGGGAGCTTAGATCCAAATTGGATGGTATCGAATATGCGTCATGATTGGAGTAGCTGTGGCGTAGGAAGAGCAGGTTTGTATCCTCTCCTCTTATGCTGATACTTTATGTCAACCGTCTAGTTAAAGATTCAATTCAAGTATATTTTAGGCATCAAGCCAGTGAGGATGCAGTTGACTTGCCCGAATTCTTATGCAAGTCTTATTGCAATATGGAAATTGTGCTCTGCTGAAATCTGTGGCGGATGCTACGGCCTAAAGATCCGAAAAACCGCTGGAAGATGAGCTTATCGCCCCTAATCAACGACAAACTAATCTCCTTGTACCGCACGAAGCGTACAAACAGCGCCTTGTCGACATTCCTGGTGTAAGGTTCAACACTAACCGGCACACAACAGTTCCCCGCTGTACCTTTCTGCACATGAAAAGTGAGCGCCGATATTCTTGACGACCATCACCAGTTATCGCATCCCCTCTCGCGGGTATTTCTTCACGTTATGAGACTCTTCGCAAGTGCTGCTCTTTTGGTCTACCGTTTAGTTACAGAAGTAAGGCGACTTCTTGCATCACTCCAGCTAGCATGCAATTGGCTCTACAGGAATGCTACGCATGTCTGATCATAAAATGAAAAACACCCTCCTTGCTGAAACCCGTTGCCAATCTCTCGAGCTAACGAACCAAAGAACCCCTGGGAGTTTACTTCCTAAGTTTACTGCCTCTAATTAACATTGCTTCTCGCACCTGCACAGTCTGCCAACTCACGAATCTGTTACGACCTGTGACTAACCCGACATATCAGCTAAAATAGCCATATCCAGATAAGGGAAATACCCTATGGTAAGGCCTTATTACAAAGATATGAACAGCAAATCACTAGCATTTGCATGGGTGGCTACTAGGGGCCAGGAAAAAGGCCTCGCCTCTCTGTGTCTAATTCAGGATTGAGTCGGCTCCTGTTTAAAGGAGCGCCACAGGGGTAGTGTGCCACATTGGTCTTCTAATTTACAGCTATTCGGGTTTCACTGCAGTGACCATATATAATTAAGTATACTTTATTCCCCCTTGTGAATCCTTCGAAGAACCCACTCGTATCGTAAAAGAATCAGACTCTCAGTTGGCTTACCTAATCTACACAAGATTCACAAGACTCAACACAAACCCCTAACCCATCCCCACCGGTTTTCATACATACGTGATGCATACTTTGTCTCACCACGCTGCTCTGCTGGTGGCCCTGATTGCCTGCTTACCTTGCTGTGCTTCTGAGCATCACCTAGGTGTACAAATGGCATGATTACTTTTGGTCTACCATGGCAGATCATAAGTGTGTGCAATTCATCGGGTAGCACAGTTGGTTTTTATGTGTCAAAATTGAAGGGAATCGGGAGGGTCAATCGTGCAGGGGAGTGCAGTAGCCGGTGCTCTTCAGCAAGCAGAGCTGGTGCTAGGGGCGGCGGTGGCTGAAGCTGTAGCACACGACGCCGTGAGGTACAATGCCTCGGGAAAAACTGCAAAGAAACGACGGAAGAAGGAAGAGAAGCTCCTGGAGAGCGGGCCGTCTCAGTTTGAGGCGCGTTTCAGCGACCTTGCCCTGCTTTCGGCATCCGCACAGATCAACGATGCAGCAGAAGTACTGCGTGAGAAATACGGCCACGCTGCAATATCTCCAGACGAAGTTGTAGAGGTCATTGAGCGGGCCCATGCAGAGCAAGAGTGCGCCTCCTTGTTGAGTACATTACTTCCACAACAACCCACACCCGAATTCCTAGCGATTTTGAGCTTCACGTTGAAGTCTATTTCTTCTGTGGTGCAAATTTGTTGCTCTCCACAGTGCCAGTGACTGCTTGACGGTGGAGAAGCGTTGATTAGAGGCAGCAAACTTGCATGCTTGCAGGAGTGGTACCAGAGTTTGCTTCAATAGTATGTGTAACTAAACGGTAATGATAACAGCTCCCTTCGTATTGCTAACCTTGGCTGACAGTGAACAATCATAGAGCATCAATCCTGTGAGTGGTTGACACCAGGGCGAATACAAAGCTCTGCTGTTTTCATACAGTAAGTTACGGTGCCAATATTGAGAGTTCTGGGTGCAGTCAATGGGACCCCTAACGCTGCATTGTTTGCTTTCACCGCTGCTTGTAAGTGCTTCGTGCTGTGTGGATGGTCCAGACTCCTCACAGCACTCCAAGTTAAGACTGTTGATCCTGCATCAGAAGCAAGTCAAATCTCACGATGAAGTATCTTACTTTGGTGACTCTACTGATTACTATCATGAGTCAGAAGGGCCCAGCAGCGATGAATTGAATGCTGCCTTTCAGATAGCAGTAGAAAACTGTGACATGGATGTATGATTTTGAGCAAGCTTTGACTAACCAAGAAGTCGGTGCTCTAAAGGAAGCAGAGGCATTAAACAAACACTGTTGGGTAGACATGCTACAGAGAGGAAAGAAGCGGCAAGTCTAGCATGCGTGGCAATAGCTCTCAAGTCAATGTTGAAAGCACCCATTTCTGCGGCCAAGAGGTGTGGTCATTGTTGGAATCCATCATTCATGGATACTTTAGCATTACAGTGATTGTTCTGTGACACCTTCTGTGACTTATTCTAAGTACTGCTCTGGTTTTCGTGAACACGATAACATTGTCAGTCAATAACAGAAGTTGTATCCATTATCATTGAGATGAACTTCTTACAGTGTGTCTGTATCGAGTGAAGGTAGGGGGTCCAACTGTTTCGGGTTTAATTGCTTTTGGGTGGACAGGATGACTAATGGTCATGCATTGTCACCCGTAA
>JAULKQ010016470.1:0-10585 GCA_032356285.1 Smithsoniella earleae | reverse complement strand
CCCCGTGCGGTTCATGCTCTCGGTCGAGGTCTCGACCATCTATAAGAAGGAAGAGCGCACGCGGAAGATCCACCACCTGATCTACGCCCCCGACCTCTCCACCGCCGAGCGCTTCAACGCAAAGCTCGGCACGCTCGGGAACCTCGCGTCGGACGGCCGACCCATCCTGGGTCTCGACTCCCGCCACTTGCTCGAAGTGGTCCTCGAAAGCGGTCCCGGCGCGTACCTGGTGCCGGCGCACATCTGGACGCCCTGGTTCGCGGTGCTCGGTGCGATGTCCGGCTTCGACCACGTCGAGGATTGCTACGGCGACCTCGCGAAACACGTCTTCGCGGTGGAGACGGGGCTGTCCTCCGACCCGCCGATGAACTGGCGCGTGTCCCGGCTCGATCGATACCGACTCGTGAGCAACTCGGATGCGCACTCGCCGCCGATGCTGGGCCGCGAGGCGTCGGTCTTCGAGTGCGCCCCGGACTACTTCGCGATGCGCCATGCGTTGGAAACGGGTCACGGCTACGGCGGCACGATGGAGTTCTTCCCCGAGGAGGGGAAGTATCACCTCGACGGACATCGCAAATGCGGCGTGCGCCTCGACCCCGCCGAGACCCGCGCGCACGATGGCGCGTGCCCCGTCTGTCGCAAGCCGGTCACCGTCGGTGTGATGAACCGCGTCGCGACGCTCGCCGACCGCGGGGAGGACGAACGTCCCACGACGGCCGCACCGTTTCGGAGCCTCGTGCCCCTGCCCGAGATCGTCGGGGAGATCGCCGGAGTGGGTCCGCGCAGCAAGACCGTCAAGCGCGAAGTCTCGGGCCTGGTCGAGCGACTGGGCCCCGAGCTCCAGATCTTGCGCGACGTGCCCGGCGACGATCTCCGTCGAGGCGGCTCGGAGCTCCTCCGCGAAGCGATCGCGCGTCTGCGGCGGGGAGAGGTGCGCCGGGAAGCGGGCTTCGACGGCGCGTACGGCGTGATTCGGATGTTCGGACCGCGCGAGGTCGAGCAGCGCACCGTGGTCGCGCCGCTGTTCGAGAACGAAGCGCCGGCCGAGGAGGAGGCGTCCGTCGACGCGACGCCCCGTCGACCCTTTCTCGTGCCGAAGCCGGCCGCAGGCGTATCCGCGCCCGCGCAGCCGCGCCGCAAGCGGCAGGCCGGAGCCGCCGCCCTCCTGCGCGGTCTCGATCCGGAGCAACGTGCGGTCGTCGCGTGTCCGGCCGGCCCGCTGCTCGTCGTCGCCGGGCCGGGCAGCGGCAAGACGCGGACGTGCACCCACCGGATCGCCCATCGAATCGCGAAGGGAATCGTCTCGGCGGAGCAATGCCTGGCACTCTCATTCACGCGCCGCGCCGCGGGCGAGGTGCGCGAGCGCCTCGACGCGTTGCTCCCGCGCCGCGACCGCCGCGTCGAAGCCACGACGTTTCACGGACTCGGGCTTCGGATTCTCACCGAGCAACGCACCACGATCGGCCTTCATCGCGGGTTCCGGGTCGCCGACGAGGACGAACGTCGCGCACTGGTGCAGGAGGTGTTTGGACTCTCCGAACCGCGTGCGCGCCGACTCCTGCGCGAGATGTCGCACGCCAAGCGAACGGCCGCCGGCCGCCCCGACGACGCCCCCGCGCCGTCGACCGAGGCGACGCTACTCCTCGATCACTACGACGAGGCGCTGGCCGACCGACACCTCATCGACTTCGACGACCTGATCCGCCTACCGGTGGCTCTCCTCGAGAACGACTGCGTCGTGCGCGAGGCGTACCGGGAGCGGTTTCGTTGCATCACCGTCGACGAGTATCAGGACATCGACGCCCTGCAGTACCGGCTGGTCAGAGCACTCGCACCGTCGAACGCCGACCTGTGCGCCGTCGGCGACCCCGACCAGGCGATCTACGGGTTCCGCGGCGCCGACGTCGGCTTCTTCCTCCGCTTCCAGAAGGACTATCCCACCGCGACGACGGTCGAGCTACGCGCGAACTACCGCTCGACGCGCACGATCGTCGCGGCGGCGGAACAAGCGATCGCGCCGGCCACGTGGGCCGCAGACCGGCGGTTCGTCGCGGCGTCGCGCCCGGAAGACGACGCGCCCCCACGGATCGTCGTGCATGCGGCGCGCAGCGAACGAGCCGAAGCGGAATTCGTCGCCCACACGATCGAGCAGCTCCTCGGCGGCTCCTCGTATTTCTCGATCGACTCGGGGCGCGTCGACGAGAGCGGTCCCGCACCGCTCTCGTCTTTTTCAGACTGCGCCGTCCTCTACCGCACCGACGCGCAAGGCGAGGTGGTCGACGCGGCGCTCCGGCGCGCCGGTATCCCGTTCCAACGGCGCAACGACGAGCGCCTCCTCGATCAACCCGCGGTTCGCGCGATCGCCGACCGCCTCCGTCGACCCGACGAGCGGGCCGAGGCCGACGCCCCTGCCCTGCCGTTCGACGGCGGCGTGAAGGACCGCATCGACCTCGTGGCGCGCGAGGCCGCGGTCGCCCACGAGCTCCGGCTGGGCGCGGGCGCGGCGACTTCGACCGGCGAGCCGCCATCGTGCTCGGCCGCGGAGATCCGCGCCGCCGCCGACCTCCTGCAACCGCTGGCCGAGCCGTTCGGGAAAGACGTCGACGGCTTCCTGGCGGACCTCGAACTCGGCGCGCGCGAGACCGACACTCTCGCCCCGCGCGCCGACCGCGTCTCGCTTCTCACGCTGCACGCCGCCAAAGGACTCGAGTTCCCCGTCGTCTTCCTCGTCGGCTGCGAGGACGGTCTCCTCCCCTTGCGCTTCCGCGCGTCGCCGGCCGACGACGACTCGGAAGAGAGGCGCCTCTTCTTCGTCGGCCTCACACGTGCCCGTACGAATCTCTTCTTGTCCTGGGCGCGTCGCCGACGCGTGCACGGGCGCCTCCGCGCATCGAAACCATCTCCCTATCTCGACGACATCGAAAACGCCCTCGTCGAGCGCCGCCGCGCCCAAACCACGGCGCGACCCAAGGCCACCCCCACCGCCGCCAACCAGCTCGCGCTGCTGTAGCCGGGGCGTTCGTCGCCTATCGGTCGAGGCGGGAGAGGACGGCGCGACCAAAGCCGGCAAGCTCGGACATCGAGTGCAGACGCTGCACGCCGGCGCCACGGGGTAGATCGCTCGTCGCGAAGCCCGCGCCGCCCACGACGAAGTCCGGACGCCGATCGTCTGACAGACCGGCGAAGTAATGCGCCTCGCGACGAAGCGCCGGACCGACTCCGCCGATCGCCGACGAGCGCCACACGAGCGCCGGTGGGTACAGCCGCGTCGCGGCAAAGATCGCCACACTCGGGACGTGGGGCCCGAGATTGAGCGACCGGAAGCCGAGGTCCGCGAGCACGACCGCACTCATCACCGAAGGAAGGATGTAGGGATCTCCCTCCACCGCGCCACCGACGGCGACCGGTGCGCGGGCCCGGTCCGGAATCGCGCTCCGGATCTCCATGAGCGCCTGAAGACAGACATCGACCGCTCGGTGCTCGTACACGATTCCCTCGGGCCCTTCGCGCCAGACCGACCCCACCTCGCGTAGCGCGACCCGCATCGGACCGTCGCACAGCTCGGCCAACGGCGTGCCATCGAGAAACGCCGAGACGAGGATGCGTCGAGCGCTCGCATTGTCCGCCGCACGGATCGCGGCGACGAGCGTATCGGCCGGCGAGACCGCGCTGCCCCCCGCGGCCGCATCCGCGCCCGGAAACCCGAGCAGATCGGGACGCAGAAGCTCGAGCCCCGCTTCGCGCACGAACCGCACGGCCTCGGCGCGCGCGATCCGTCGATGCCCGCCCGCCGTGCGCTCCGCTCGCAGGCGACCGTCGTCGGCCCAGCGGCGCACGGACGACTCGGAAAGGCCCACGGCCCGCCCGAGGTCGCGCGGGGAAAGGTACTCCGCAACCTCCACGAACCACCAGTACTGAATGAGTTAAAAGTTATGTCAACGGGGGTACAATGCTTGACTCTGTCTTGAAGCTTTCATAGTGACAGTTTTGACAGTTTTAGGGAGGAGCTATGAACAAAGAAATCCCCCGGTTGGAGCCCAAAGCCCAGGTCCGCAATCCGGCCCAGATCGACGAGGTCTTGGAGCGAATTCGGCCTGAATTCGTCTACGTCGATCCCAGACAAGCGCCGATCTATCACCGCGATTCGCTCGAATCCGGGGAGAGCCGGCTCGCGCTCGCGATCCTCGAGGACGCCCTACGGTGCGCGGTCCGGCACGCGGACTCGCACCTGCCGACCCAGCGGCAGGAAGCCGCCGAGGCTCTGGAATGGATTCGTTCGGACGAGGACCACTACTGGCTCGCCTTCGAACCCATCTGCCAGCGCTTCGAGCTCGACCCCGGGTGGATTCGGCTGCAGGTCGCCCGCCAGCTCCACGCGGCGTCGCCCCGCAGCGCCGCTCACGCGGCCTGAGTCAGTCGCTCAAGCGCAGACGCCAACCGTCGCGACGGATTGTCCGGCGCAGGCGGCCAGGCACGCATTGTCGTAGCTGCGTCCGTCGCACCCGCACACCGGGTCGATCACCAGCGGACACGCACACTGTTCCGGCCGCGGAGCACACTCCCCGGTCGCGTCCGGTAGCAGGCAAGCACCGAGCGACGTCGCGCAGTACTCGTCGGGGCCGCACGTCAATTCGGCGACGCCACCACAGATCTCGAGCTCCCGGAGACACTCGCCGCCGTGGGCGACGTTCACGCCCGCGCGATTCGCTTCGCACCGGTTGGCGTACGTCTCGTCGTCGCACCCGCACACCGGCGCGAACTCCCGCGTACACAATTCCGGTGTCGGCACGCACTGACCGTGGCCCGCACACTGGTCGTTCGGAATGTCGCAGAACGCACCGAGAGGACACGGCCTCTCCTCCCCGCAGGAAAGATCGTGCTCCGGTGGCTCGAAGAACGCGAGGGGCACGTCGACCCGTCCGATGAACGGCCACTCCTCGGGCGTGCACGGCGCCTCCAGACAGGAATCGGCCCCGTAGCAGCCGAGAGTCACCTCGTCCTCGTCGCGCGCGACCTCTTCGCACCAGACGTAGAGCGGCTCCCCCTCCTCGCGGTAGACGTTGCCGGTGACCGAATCGTCGTCGAGGTTTCGGGCGATCGCCCAACGTTCCTCGCCAACGTCCTTGTTGACGAGTACCTGCTGGCCGTTGGGCGTCACCTGAATGCCCGAGTCGCGCGGCTCGGTGCCCGCGAACGTGACGGCACCGACCACGGAGGCCACGACGAGCAAGACGGAGTTGATCTGATCCACGGCCCGAGAGCGTACCACGAACCCGACGTGCCGTGCTCCGGGTTTCACGCGTGTCGTTCGAACGTTCGACTCGACTGCGCTAGGCACACCCCATGTCGACCGACGATTGGATCGGATCCACCGGCGTCTTCCTGTTGCTCCTGGCCTACTTCCTGAACCTCTTCGGATTGCTCTCGAACCAGGCCCGGGGGTACCAGGCCCTCAACACCGTGGGCGCCGCCGTCGCCGCCTACGCATCCTACCGCATCGGGTTCACGCCGTTCGTCGTCCTCGAGGGCACGTGGTGTGCGGTCTCGGTCGTGGCCCTGATCCGCGGAGCGCCCGCCGCGCATTAGTGGCCTGTAACAGCCTACACGGGACCGAGGGCGCGCAGGCGCCCCGCCCAGCCGAGGCCGAGCACCCCCAGCGCGACGAAGATCGGCCCCACGACGAGAAGAACGTCGTGCTGTCCGTACCGGTCGACCGCGGCGCCCACGATCGGTCCGACGACGAGGAAGCACATCCGGAACAACAGACTGCGGAGCGAGAGGAACCCCGCCCGGTCGCCCGAGGGAATCAGCCGCTGCTCCTGGTGCGCCAGCGCGGGCCCGACGAAGCCTCGCATCGTCGTCAGGCAAAAGTAGAACGCAAAGCCGAAGAGTGCGTGAGAGAGACCGAGTCCGAGGTATCCAACCCCGATCAAGACGACGCCCATCCCGAGCAGCGGCCCCAGGCCGAACCGTCTTCGGCCGGACTCGCTCGCGAGCGAACCGAGGGCGACCGTGTAGTTCGCAACCGCCCACAGCGGGCCGAGCCACACGACCGGCACCCCGGCGTCTTGCGCGTACAGTGGCACTAGCCACACCGGCAAGAACGACGACATCCCGAGCACGATGGCCAGGACGAAGATCGAGGTCAGCCGACGATTCGACACCAACGCCGTGCGCACGATCGTGCGCACGTTCTCGAAATGGCTCGCCGCCTCGGGCAGGTGTCGACGGGGCTCCGTCAGCGTCCACGCGACCCCGAAGTTCGCGATCCACACGCCGACCTCGAGGAAGAACGGCAGTCGGGGCGACCACGCGTAGAGAACGCCGGCGAGAAGCGCGGCCGTACCTTCGGCGCTCTGGCCGAAGAACCGGACGCGGCCCGCCCACTTCGTGAACGACTCTTCGTCGTCCGTCTCGCGCAGCGACTCGTAGAGAAGTGCGCTGTCGCAACCCGAGACCAGGGCCATCGCAAGACCCAGAAGCACTTCGCCGACGAGGATCGCGGCGAACGTCTCGGCAAACGAGTAGATCGCCCACGCGACCGCGCTCGCGACGGACGCGGCGAGGAGCGTTCGTCGGTAGCCGATGCGATCCGCGACGTACCCCGAGGGAAACTCGAAGATCGCCATCGAGAGGCCGAAGAATCCCTGCAGGAGCAGGATCTCCGCCATGTCCAGACCGATCGCGTGCTTCCAGAAAATCGTGATGACCGCGACCGGAAACAGCGCCATCTGCAGCGCGTGAAAGAGGCAGAGTCGCGCCGGGTTCCGCTCGAGGCCCGCCATCGGGACGGTCAGCCGGTCCCCTCATCGGCCCCCCGGGCCCCGCCGGCCGCGTGGTCCTCGATCGACTCCACGCGCAGCGTCCCTTTCGCATCGGCGACGACGAGCAAGATCTCGCAATTCCGCGAAACGCTCGCGTGCTCCCAGTGACCGTCGATGTGCGCGCGCAGTGCGAGCATCACGCCGCCGTGACTCACCACGACCGCCTGCGGTCCGTCGCGCAGGAGACCGTCGACGACGGGGCCGACACGCGCGACGACGTCTTCCAGCGACTCGCCCCCTTCCGGTCGCCACGTCCACCAGCACGAGGCATCGTATCCCGGGTCCTCGCGCATCGCGCGGTACGGCGCGCCCGCGAGTGCACCGATCTCCCGTTCGCGAAGCGCGTGTTCGAGCTCGATCTCGCCGCCATACGCGAGCGACTCCGCGAGAAGACGCGCGGTGTGCTGCGTTCGGTGGTACGGACTCGCGACGATACGTTTCGGCGCGAATCGGGCTGCGATCTCGCGGCCGGCCGAGCGCGCCTGGTCCATGCCCCGCTCGGTGAGCCGGACCCGATTGTCCCGGGAGAACTGACGCGCGAGATTGCCCTCGCTCTCTCCGTGCCGCACCAGGAGGAGCCGCACGGCATCGCCATCGTTCATCCGGGTCGTCTAGCGGTCGGGCCCCGCGCTTTCCACGGCGCCCATTCCCGCTGTTGCCCGGGCCGAGACCGCTCGAATACGATCGGCGGGACGCGGCCCCACCATGTCTCACCCATCCCTCCGTTCCCACCCGCCCGATCCCCCTCTTGCCTGCCCGTCCTGCGCCGCCCGGGTGGCTCCCGATTCTCGCTTCTGTCACGAGTGCGGCGTTCCTCTGGTCGATCTGACCGGCGACCTCACACCCCTCCCCGGCGGCGAGAGGCGACCCATCACCATCCTGTTCGTCGACGCGCTGAGCGCCACCGGCGATCTGGGGCGGCTCCATCCCGAGGAGGTGCACGCGATGGTCGAGCGCCTCCTGGCGGTGATCGGAGAGAGCATCGAGCGCTTCGACGGAACGATCGACCGGTTCACCGGGCACGGAGTGAAGGCACTCTTCGGCGCACCGGTCGCGCAGGAAAACCACGCGACGCTCGCCTGCCACGCGGCACTCGACGTGCAACGACGGCTCACGATCCTCGCAGACGAGCTACGCGTCGCGCCCGGCGTGGATCTCCGCCCACGGATCGGCATTCACTCGGCCGAAGCGGTCTTCGGTCCCATCGGCCACGGCCCGAGCGGCGGCGACTTCCTGACGCAGGGGCACACCGCGGCCCTCGCCTCACGCATCGAGCAAGCGACCGAGCCCGGACAGATCTGGCTCAGCGCGCAAACCGCGAGGCTGGTCTCGGACTACTTCGAGATTCGCGACCTCGGTCCGGTGGGACTCCGCGGATTCGAGTCCTCCCAACGGCTTTTCGCGTTGGAAGGAACGGGACACCACGACTCGCGCTTCGAAGCGCAACGGGCGCGCGGGCTGTCTCCGTTCGTCGGGCGCGCACGCGAGCTCGAGCGACTCGAGGACGCGCGCAAGCGCGCGCAGACGGCCGGGCCCGTGCGCGTCGCACTCCGGGGCGAAGCCGGCATCGGCAAAACGCGACTGTGCGCCGAGTTCGCCCGGCGATGCCGGTCGCGCGGCGTTGCCGTGTACGAGCTGCGCGGGATCGAAAGCAGCCGCTGGCTGCCCTTCTCGGCCGCGGCCGCTTTCCTTCGAGACCAACTCGGCATCGCGCCCCGCGAGCGCGCGACCACGGCGCGAACCAAGGCGACCGAGCGGCTCCTCGCGTTGGACCCAGGGCTTCGGGAGTCTCTGCCGGAGTTGCTCGAGATCCTCGGAATCGACGAACCCGATGTTTCGACGAACGACGCCGACCCCGACGCTCGGGTCGCGCTCGTCGGCCGCGTGATCCTGGCGCTGTTCCTTTCGCGAACGACACTCGTGCCGACGGTCTTCCTCCTCGACGATTGCCGATGGCTCGACGCCGGCACCGCACGCCTGGCCACGCTGTTCTTCAAGTGGGGACGGTCGGGGCCATTCCTCTTCATCGCGAGTGATCGCGACGAGATCGACCGGAGCTGGCAGGAACACGCCCGCTTCGAACGAATGGAGCTGGAGCCGCTCGACGGCGCCTCCGCGCGAACGCTCGCCACGGGCCATCTCGGAGAGGCGGTCGAGCTCGGGCCGCTGGTCGATCGGATCTGCGCGCGGGCCGCGGGAAACCCGTTCTTCCTGGAGGAGCTGATCGCCGCCGTCGCCGATCGATCTCTCGACGAAGCCGGCGGGCTCCGTGCGCCCCCGGATGTGGACGCCGATCCGCTCCCCGCAACCGTCCATGCGGTACTCTCCGCGCGGATCGATGCTCTGCCGCCCCCCGCGCGAACCGCGCTCCGGGCCGCCTCCGTCATCGATCGCGAATTCGACGCAGAGCTCCTGGGCGACGTCGTCGGCGCTCCGGCGCCCGAACGCGCAACGATCCTCGACACTCTGGTCGACAAGGCGTTTCTGACGCGGGTTTCGACCGCGGGCCATTCGCTCTACGCATTCCGGCATCCCCTTCTGCGCGAGGCGACGTATCGCTTCTTGATGGAGGAGACGCGGCTCGCCCTTCATGCCGCCGTCGCCGATTCGCTCATCGAGCGAAACCGGGATGCACTCGACGAGCATGCCGCACTCATCGCGCACCACTGGGAGGTCGCCGGCCGACACCTCGAAGCCGCGCGCTGGCACTGCAGAGCCGGCACGTTTCTCGGATTGCGCCTCCCGGCGGATGCGCTTCGCCACTGGCAGGAGGCACTCCAGCAGACTGCGCGGCTCCCGCCGGACGACGAAGTCGCGGTGTTGGCCATGGGCGCCTGTCTCCGGATCCTACAGCTCGGCTGCCACCTCGGCATGGACCCGCACGAGGCGGCCGCCTGTTTCGCCGCCGGCCGGCATCACGCGGAGCGACGGCGAGACGACCGTACGCGGGCTCTTCTGATCGAAGTCTACGGGACTCTGCGCGGCCTCTACGGTACCGCGGACGACGCCGTCCGGTACGCGCGCGACGCACATCGCATCGCCGCCCACACGACCGACCTCGGTGCGCGCCTCGCCCTCCAATCGCGACTCGCGCTGTCGCTGTTTCGGGCCGGAGATCTCCTCGGCGCCGCCGAGGTCGTCGGTGCGCGCGCGCCGACCACGGCCGAGCCGGACCCGAGCGTCGATCTTCTCGGCTTCAGCGCGTCGCTTCACCTACGCGTGATGCGGGTGAACGTCCTGACCGAGAGGGGCCGTCCCGAAGGTCTTCGCGAGGAGCTCCTTTCGATCATCGCGGCGGCGGAAGAAGATCGCGAGTCTTCCATTCTCGTGTGGGCGTGGACATCGTTCGCGCCGCTGGCTCGCGCGGGCGGTGCGGCCGCCTCCGAAGCCGCGCGCGCCGCACACCGGGCGATCGCACTCGCCGCCTCGGGCGGCAATCGGATGACACGGACGCCGCCCCTGCTCGCTCTGGGCATCGCACTCTCCGAGGACGGTCGTGCGACCGAGGCGCGCGACGTCTTGCAGCGCGCCCTCGGCAGCATTCGGACCGGGGGGCCCACCGCCGTCCTCGCAGCCGGCATCCTCATCGCCCTGGCCCGCGCCGTCTGCGCCGCGGGCGACCCCCTCCGGGCCGAGCGGCTCGCCCGCGAAGCCTTGGCACTTGCCACGGCACGCGGAGCGCGTCTGTACGAGCTGGACGCCGGCCTGGCGTACGCGGGAGCACTCCTGGCCGGGGAGCGGACCTCTCGCGTCGGGCAGAT
>JAULKQ010016459.1:0-10587 GCA_032356285.1 Smithsoniella earleae | reverse complement strand
TTTTCCTCCTAGAGCGGTATGAATTATCAGCGCCATAACCCGTACGTTCTGAGCAGGGAAAACTCGACTAGTTCGTCGAGGAGCTAAGGCTAATAGCAGTGGACACAGTGGACGCTCGATAATTCGGCTTTCGATAACTCGGATCTTTCTCTAGTTCGTACCAAGCACGCAAATCGATTCGAATTATCAAGCATCCACTGTACTTGTATTCGAAGTCTCACCGAAGGGCTGTATCTCGGATATATGAACACTGTAAATCAGGATTTTTTTGTCTCGTCTCCCCTGTTTCCCGGAACCGCACACTTTTATAAGTAAACGAGATGAACTGCTTGCTGAATCACTGCTTGAAAAAAACAAGCAGGGACTTCGCCATATCTCAGCAGGGCTTTAGCCTTAACACATGCTTGTGTGGCACGAGCACGTTTTTAGCGCTAATTACTCGAAGTTTGTTGTTAGAATCGCTGTAGACGTGCATGATTGTGCAGATTCATGGTCTTGAGTCAAGACTGAAGGCGAAACCAGTTGCTGGTAGCGAATGTGTGTCCAGACAAGAAAACAGTGGGGTCCAGAATCCAAGGAGTGCAAACCTCCCCTATCTTCAGTTCAGCACAAGTTAAGTGGGGGCAAAGGCACTTGAGCGGTATGTGATTTCTGGGGAGTATGTGGTACTGAACAAGGCGCCATCGTCTTTCAGGGCACAATATTTCCCAGTCATCAGAGCCAAAGCTAGGTAAGCTACCAGACTTGGATCCTAGAATAGCGAATGTAATTGCATCTGGCATTTGGAAGAAGACAGGAGAATGTTCTGGGTGCAAGCTACATGTGGAGGGGGGTTTGAGTGAAGGAAACGATTTGGACAGGCAATATGCCTCTCCTTGTAAAGCAGAGCAAGGGTGTGCATGCGATGTCAGACGTAGCTGTCTGCAAGTGTTTGTGGGGTGTGAAATGGTTTTTCAGGTAACATGATCATTGTAATGTGCTGGAAGTAATTATGCAGGGAGGTGAAGCTCAGTGTGTTCATACTGATGGTTTGGAGATGAGTGGAGAAAAGCAGCATGCCAGAGGAATGAGAAGTAGAGAGTATGGGAGGTGGAGTTGCTATCATGCAGGTGTTCAGTGTACTGTGTGCAATGCTGTGCTTTGGGGATATTCGAAGAAGGCTGGACAGTATAATCACAGGGCAGAGCCAGACCCTGCTTCTCCACATCACTATGTTTGGAGGCAGTTCACACAGTCTCACACACAGACAACAATCATTTTTGAGGCAGTTGTCAGTACAGGGTTTGTCAGAATGGATTGGGGTCTATTTGTGTACAGCGTAGTTTGCTTTTTGTGCAGTGTGTTGCGTTTGTTTCTTACATTACCAATCGGAAGACAACCAGACACTGAGGTATTCAGCCTGAGTTACAGTTTCAAGTGATTGTTTGTCCCAGTGAAAAGAGGGTACGTCATCGGCTCTGAGATGGAGTCACTGTTTTGAAATTCGTTGAGCAGCTCCTCTGGTTGCTTTAATTTGTTTTTCTCTCTTCTGATAACTCTTTTGCAATAAGGAAGGTGAATACCCACGAATTATGTGATAAGAAGCACTTTAAAAAAATTGTGCTTTGGAAAAGTAGGTCGATGCAGTGGTGTCATGATGCACTTCCTTGTACACTGTTGTGCTATGTGTGTGGGTCAAAAAAGGAGAAAGGTATGTGATAGTGTAAAGCCTCCTGGAAGGTCACAATGCAACTGAATCAATGTGGCTGCGACAAAGGGTTCGAGTCACAACAAGAAAAGTGTTGTTGTGGCTTGTATGAGTGTGCTTGCACTATCTTCTGCATCCTACCATGAAAACATGTTACCCTGTACATAGAGCGAACATGTCCCTCACTGTTACTTCATTATCTAAAATTTAAGTGTAGCTTCCTCGAGATATCACAGCACTTAAAGGAAGTACGATTACAGTCAGCACGTACTGTGGTATCATCCAATAGGGTGTATCGCCTGGGGCTATGGTGATTGTGGTTATTAAGATAGTTATAACAAAATTCACCTGTGCCCAGGTGACAGCCTGTGACGGAGCACTCAGTACATGAATTCAGCACAGTTCTGTAATGCAATTGCTACTTTTTACCGCTTATGCTGTACCAAGACTACTACTACCAAGCACAACCCTTGATATGCAGGCACTCGAAATCGCCACGTTGTGCTACTTAGGTTTCTGACAGGCACACACGTGAAAATTAAAATCTTTAATCTATTGTAGAAGATCAGCAGATTTCGCACGCCGTTCCTAAACTTGAAAGCTGGCATGTGCATGTTAAGAAAGGCGTTGCTTACCACATTGTCCAGCCAGGTCGCAACATTTGGATCCCAACAATTGACCAAATTGAGGGTTTCCTGTCGACCACGCTTGTTCAGCTTGCCCGACTTGACTTCAGAGTTCGCTAAACCCTTTGAAACGTAATTTTACTTCGTCATGAGCATGTGCTAACTGTTTTATAGCGTGCCATGTGACAGCGAACACACTGTGACTGTACATTAATATTTTCTCTCTTCCTGTTCCATAAATGCAGAGCTTCCCTAGCTCCTCAGTTTCAAAAAAATGCAGAGTTTTTTCGTGTAGTAACACAGTTGCACCTCTACCGCGATATTCGCGCCAATGTAGCACTAAACGATTGGTTGCACGCTGCCACACACAAGATGGAGGTGAACCGCTTGAGGTACCGCTGCCTACATACAACAAGAGGCGGTGGTCGAATCTAGATGAGAAACTTGTACATGCTCCGGGGACTCTACTTGGGTCTGCAACCCTCATTGCAGGTAAACTTTTGCCAAGAGTGGCATTTACTGGGTGTACAATCTCAAGCACGGAGAGCATACCTCTAACACACTTGAAACATACCTGAAAGTATATAAGAAAAAATGCTAACCGCTTTCATTTAATTCTGTTCTAAGCCCAGAAGTTAACAGCTGGCGGGGGGTACCACGCGCACGGGGATACAAGTGTATCAGAGCCACATCATCGTGCTTGAGCTGAACTGCTACGCACTCTTTTATGCTCGCAATGCTGTGATACACATGAAATCGTAGATAATGCCTAGAGCTGTTGTTTTACCGGGGAAGTGTGTAGGCACCACAGTTGGAGCGGGAATACTGGCTTTACCTGCGGTAACACAGGCAAGTCCCCAAGTTTATTGCGGTTTGAACAAGACGAGACGTGCACAATAGGTCTGAAGAAACGCAAATATATCAATAAAAGGCGTGAATTACGTAACTATGGGACTAAAGGTTCTGTCTCCTTGCACATCAGTATCAGTGTACTAGGCATTTACCTCTACCAATGCCTTCGTAAGGTTTGAAGAACACAAATTTGTGACGTCATGGGTACTTGGATTTGTATTTCTGGTCCTGTTCTCTGTGTAGAAGGTGCCTACTATAGTGCTGAGAACATTGAGCATTTCAATTTGGATTAAGACTTCTAGTACCAAGTGCAAAAGAAAAATTTGCATGTCAGTTGCTGCTGTACTTAACTGAAGAAGTCTGATGCAGGTTAGATACCTTTCATACTCAGTGCAAAGGATGTTGGCTGTCTCGCATTTAGTACTACCAACAATTGTGGGGGTTTCAGGAGGCAGGTTTCATCCCATCCACTGCCACCCTAACTGGTTGCTATCTCTTCTCTGCAATCTCAGGCCTCTTAATAACTGAAGTCAATATCAATACAGTCTGTGAGCTAGGAGCTGGCGCTGTTTCAATCCAGGTACTACCCACACAGGCAGATTTCATCAGCTGATAATGCACGCCCCATTGTTGTTTCTAATACCAAATTTGGTGCAGTCTATGATTCGACGAACACTCGGTCGTGGTGGAGCTCGAGTAGCATCAAGCGCATTTGTGTTCTTACACTACACCTTGCTTGTTGCATACATTTCCAGGGCAGCAACATCACTCACAAATGTGACTGATGAGCCTCTATGGGCCACAGCTGCAGGCTTTACAGTATGCTTGTCATTGCTGTGCTTTGCGTCATCAACACGTGTTTTAGATACCGTTAACACTGTTCTGGTGCTGCTTGTGGTAGTGTCTTTTGTAGGTCTGCTGCTGTTTGCACTGCCTGGTGTCAGTGTGGACAACTTACAAATTGGCTATTGGCCTGCTGTGATTGATACGCTACCTGTAGTTGCGCTAGCGTTTGTGTACCACAATGTTGTTCCTGTGGTGGTGTCAAATTTGGAGGGCGATATACCTAAAGTGAGGACTGCCATTTGGCTGGGCTTGGCTATTCCACTGGTGATGTTCGTTGGCTGGGAAGCAGCTATGTTAGGCTCGTTGCCACCAGGTGCGCAAAGAGTTGTGATCGGAGAGTATTCGGACAGAGAATTTGAAGAACAGTTTTATTCAATGTCTGAACGTGATGTCTCGTTTAACTGTGTTTAGGTTCGTCAGGTGTCGATCCAGTCGCAGTGCTGTGCGAGCAAAATGCGGAAGTAGCGCCGTTGATCGAAGGATTCAGCTTTCTAGCAGTTGCAACATCTTTCATTGGATTTGTTCTGGGATTGTCTGATTTCTTTATGGACGCTCTCCGTCTCCCTTACCCGAAGAGATACATCGCTTACGCGCTAACTATTGTTCCGCCTTACTGTTTTTCCCTGGCGTTTCCGGACATCTTCTTTCAGGCGCTGGACCTGGTACGTAACCCTCAGTTACGAGTGCAGTGCCAGCATTACCTGCACGTGATTCAGCATTATCAGTCGCTGCTGCTGGTCTATTGCAGGCAGGTACCTACGGTGTACTTATTCTCTTTGGCTTCATCCCTCCACTGATGGCTTATTCAGAGAGGTATTGGAAGACAACGATTTCAAGTGTACGGGTCCTACCGGAGGGTAGGCTTCTGTTGATAAGTGTTGCAAGCTTTGCTGCACTTGTAATTGCAAATGAGGTACAGCAAGATTTTGCATCGATCCTGCACTAGTGCTTTGTGGCTGTGCGTTTCTTCGCTGATTGTTCCTATTGACTGATAGTCACAGTTTGAAAGCATTTGTGTCTCTTCTTGTACAGTCAATATCATGCAGGTGCCCCCTACCGATGATTCTAGATTCCTTGCTATGGCATTTATGTGCATAACGTACAGATATCATCAAGATTTTCTCTGAACTAATACTGGGGATGAAAGTGATAGAGAGCGATGTGCAAATTTGCTGCACTAACAGGGCATGAGCCTACTTCTTTAACTGAAATGATTAAAAGTTGAGAAGCATTGATGCCGTGCTAGTTCTAGAACTGTACCATGTTGTCTACCGGAGCACTCGTTCAGTTAGGTCACTTATTGAGGAGCTTCAAGAAACACAGTTGAGGAGCATCAAGAAACAATTGAGCGGGGAGCATCAGGTCGCTGGTCGGGACACGATTCAATTGGACACCGAGCACATTGCATGGCAAATCTAAGAATGTGGTGCATGAGCTGATACGATTTATGTTCTGGAAGGTTCTGATCCCAAGGTGTGGGATTATAGAATTGCCCTAGTTGTTCCTTTAATACCAGTCATTGATACACCTCGTGCAATAGTCATTCTAGGTCTTTGGTACTAGTAGTCTTAGCCGAGGCCCGAGCGCGCTCTCAGCACTATGTAAGCCCTCCATTCGCCTTGACCTCGTTGCCTTGACTTTCGTGCACGAAACCTGTTTAAAAATACTTACGTGCACGCAATTCTTGATTCCATATCTCGAAAACTCAAGCTTCTCTGCGAGCGGAGCAAATGAAGCTGACAATGACAGGTATCATTCCAGAGGTTACTTGGATAACGGTCACCCCAATTGCTGATGTGTGTCAACATCCGAGCCACTTCGAGCCTAGTATCTAAGTAGCTGAAGACTGGCTAAACAGAAGGTCTAAAAGGGTAAACATGGAGCAAAATCAACAGTTTCTGATGTCATGAGGAGCTAAATTACACACATACAAGCTGCTCATCTACTGACTTGTAAAATGCACAGAAGTTGGCAATACAAAAGAGCAGCAACTAGTACTGAGCCTCATAGCCGCTCAGCAATTGCACATCCAGCAGTCCATAATACGCTGACTATTGCCCTCACCAGCCATGGATTCTGATACACCATGAACGCACTGTAGGCAAAGGAAGCTCCCCGATAAGCATATCGGCCCCATTGCAATAGCATCCGCAGCTTTGTTTGTTTCATCTCCTGTAGAGACAACTCAAGTCATGATTACATTGCACACTGGTGTTCATTTCCTTTTTCAGCATTTCCAAATCCGAATTACAACTGAGCCAGTGATATCAGCATGCGTGGTGGCAGTGATATCAGCAACACACCTTCAAACTCGAAATTATTGCATGCTGAAGCTTTGCTGGCTCCATTGTCTGCAAATCAGGGATGCAGGTGGTAGTGGCGTTCCTGTGATTGGTGACAAGGACAAATTTGTAATCAAGTTCGTCAACATCTCACAGGCCATTCCCGAACAACCCAAGGAACCCGACACTGTGTCTAACTGGAGCGGAATGGGGAGCTCTCAAGGTTACCTGAATTTTTATGAAACGAATGTTGAGTGAATTACATTACACACCTGTGCTTCAGGCACTGAAGAAAGCCATGCAGCCAGGTAACAGGCCATAGCTTCCATTGCATCCTCTTTAGTCACTATGACGTATCCTGCTAACAGCTCATCGAATTCTTCAGAGCCTGTAGGTGTTCTAGGACACCTCTTCGCTCGATTCAGTTGCTCTGCAAACTTGTCTTTTGAAACTGAATCCTCGAGGTGATTCAAGATCTGCAACACTTCGAGTGTAATTAGTATAAATTTTAGCAAAATTATGATCATCCCCGCTGCAATAACTTCTTGACCCCTTCAGCAGCAAGTAGGAAGTCAATTCAGGTGCGGAAGTTGTCTTCCAGTTGCATCAAGGGTTCGCACCGCTGGACCAAGCTTGCTCTCTATTTCCGACAATTCACCGCTCCCAGTACTCGACGTTGGTACTCTCTGCACCAATTCAACTTCATCCCTTAATGTCATCGACGCGGTAGTTCAACTTCCGATGAATATTCTTAAGCTAGGTTAGTAAACGCAACATTGTACAATCATCTAAAATAAGCCTGGTGACTTTTGAATTAATCATTACCTTATCTGCGCTTAATTCTTCGTTAACATCTGGCTCAGGATTTAAGTGCTCGTGATCCTGCATTCGCGGATTCGCTCAAAAATGGGACGGGAACCCGTGCTTGGGTTCGCCTCTGAATTTCGTGGACAAGGAAACAAGTGGCGGCGTATATGGAGTTGAATATATACCGAGTTAAGCTAAATGGATCACTTGGTCCTCACAGGTTAGTGCTACTCACTACTACTGCCACGCTCCGAATCCGCGCCACGTCATAAACTCGACGATTTTAACTTGTCCAGGTAAGTACTGATAACAGACACTTCATGATCAACGCACTTCTCTGAAGCGCTTCAAGCCTATGTAAGCATCGCGTAAAGTTTGTCCACACACTTTGTATGCCTCCGCGGTGTCATACACTTCAACAAATTCTTCAGCAACGTGCGCAACTTCTTGTGCTACAGTGAAGGCGGAGTCCACTACCATCTGATTGTTCTATAGTAGACAATTGACTTCAGCAGTTTGCCAGTATCGACAGCTACCGAGCGGCAAGTGAGAAGGCACTATGTACACGGTATTATGTTGTGAGGTTGCAGACAGCTCAGGTTACCCACAACATAACATGATGATGAGATAAAATCATTGCCTTCGATAGATGCGTTTTGACTGAAGATCTTTCATGGGTGTTGAGGAGCACTATGCCCTCCCCTTGCTGTGATACAGATCACGCAAGGAACTCGGTACTACCTGTGTAACTATTTTGAAAGTTGAGCTTGGCTTATTGACATCGTTGGCAGATGTTTCGCGATCTGTTCTGATGGTCTTGAAGTTTTAATGCTGAAACGCGTTATCCCAGTCATCGCAACAAGGATGCATCATCGTATCATTATTTCTTCACTAAAATAGGTGGCACCATTCCCACCATGTGAAGTAGACCGGCATGACATTTATTTTTCTTCGCAAGAAGGTGCATACTACACTACCCGTCTTGTTAGCGTGATTGCGAATCATCAGTTTGCAGCAGTGCTCACCAGCTAAGTTTATTGTGTGCACGAATTATGGAAGATATCCTACAAGAGGTGCGCCCAGTTGTTTGATATAATTGGTGTAAAATGTAGTAGCGTACCGGGTTTGGGAGATCTATCACGACTTGAGTACTTTGAAGGAATTCGCAGTTCAAGTCAAGCGGAAAGCAGGCAGAGCTCGAAGCTGTTCTTAAAGAACGTCTTCAGAGTAGCGGTTGGTATGATAGCTTGAAAGCGCAATGTAAAGCAGTAATTGAGCAACGGGGTGTTGGGAATGTAACCCCCGAAGAATTGGCACACAAACTCGGTCCAGAGGGGCGTGCTTCAGTCCCAAGCTCCGTAAAAGAAGAAATTCTAGCAGAGGTTAAAAAATATGTTCAAAACATTTGACGGTATGGGCTCTATTGGGCAACCGAACAACTCGTTCAATTTATATTGCTTTGGCCGCGGGTTCTTTACTCAGTTATTGTTACCCGTCGCATGACTTGTCACATTATATTAAGGACTCTCAGGAACGATCTACAGGTCCAGTGATCAAGGGAAGATTTCTCTGGGTGACAAAGGAAAATGGTCGGCATGTGAGACGTTCTCTTCCGCGGGACCGTGCTTTTCAAGTGTTTCTGCGTGTTTTTGATGCTTCTTATCATAAGTTTTAGTGTTATCTTGTTTATCCTTTCCCCTGCGGCGCCGTGAGCGTTGTGATGTGGACTCTGGTATCACTGGAGCCGAGCCCTCCACCTCCTTGCATAGCGCGTGTAATACGTTGCAGGACATGAGACCAACCTCTAACTCCTCTCTTCCTTGAGCACAAGAGGTAACTAGATCAGCTGCATGCTGCAACATCTGTACCATCCTGTTCGCTGCTGCAGAATTAGCATTTTCCTGCATATATGCTGTTCTCCTCAGCCTGTCATAATTCTCACGTGGGTGCAACTACGGCATTTTTCCTAATTTTACTGCCAACAAAGAAAAATATGCATAGCGACAGCTCTGTGTATCATTACTGCAGTTGACAATTGCCGCACCGTTGACAGCACTGTGACAGTGTTGCATAATGTGCCAATTCGAGATTGTAACTCTTGGACAAAGTCAGCCATCAATCTAGGGACGCCTTGATCATCATCATTTGTCACTGTTGCTGGCAACTCCATGCTCCACAGCCTTGCTAACTCAGCGTGAAGCTTAATCAAGGCCGCCTCATAGTTACAGGAACTCATGGAATTGGAAAGCTTACAGGCTCCATGGAAAGCATGCAAAGCATCTGTTTCACCTTTATCCTTGCCCCACTGGCTTTGGAGAATCAGAGTCGTAGCCATTGAGAAGCCATCCCAGTCAACAGCACCGTCTCTATCAAAGTCCACAGCACAGATTAGGGCTCTTTGATGCAGCAATGCGAGATTGTACTTTCGCTGGAAGACTGACATCAGTGTAATTGTTACTTCAGTAATCGACTTGGTCCCCTTCACAAAGTCCTGGATCCCTAATTGCCTCACTAGTTTATCTCGCATTGAGTCATCTCTGAATCCATGTACACATATGTGTTTCAACCCTGCCAGGACCTGGTTCTGCAAGAGAAACACTTACATTGGCAAGTTTTTTGCAGCCGCATTACTGTTTCAACTAACTAAATTATCACACAGCTCTTGAAGTGCAATTGGTCTTAGAGTGCATTAGAAATTATCGTGTCTCAAGGTTCTGCATGGTCATCTAATACAGGCGAGGATAGGTGTACCACAGGGAGCATAAGTGGCTCTGCGGTGAATAACATCTGCATGGGTTTCTTCCCTGCAAGTGCTTTCATGCAAAATAAATAGAAATCCGCATGTTCAAGAGTGCCTTCACTATCACTGTCTGGAAGAATGTGTGAAACATTGCCGAAAACCTGCAAGAAATCCACTTTGCTTGCCTCTGTTCCAGATCATCATACAGCTGTAACTGAGCAACAGGAGAGCAGATGGATCAGACCTGCACTTGGTGATTTGATGAGTTTGCCCTGACAGAACTGATTAGATCTACCAAATTGTTTTCTGCAATCTGTTTCAGCCCATACTGACTCAAGTGCCACTTGTATACAAAGTGATTGAAGTTTGCGTATTGCCCTGGTTCCCCATCCCGGGACATGCTTTTACTCTGTATGAGGTAATCAGCCCAAATGCCCACAATTGCCTTCATCAGCCAGGCCATACCTTTCACGCGCCCCTTCTGCTTTGGTTTAAACATTCCATGAAAGCCACCAAGGTCAGTCACCTTGGTTGACTTGTGCTTGCCTCTGAAAGCCTGCAACAGTAAGTGAGAACGGGTAGCCCAATAAAGCTAAGCAATGTCTGTGCACTTGATCTGGTTTCAGCACTCATAACCTGGTGGAAAGCTAAGCACTGTAGTCAAGAAGTAAGTTTACTGGTAAATTTCTGTTGAGCAATTACTAGACTGCTGCAATGGTTCACGTAATGTGAACTTCGTGAAACGCT
>JAULKQ010016448.1:0-10590 GCA_032356285.1 Smithsoniella earleae | reverse complement strand
GCTGGGCTAGGCCCGGGCCGTGGGTCGGGTATGCGTCAGCTCCCTAATAAGGGAGTGGTGAGCACAGATACAAGGGGACTGGCAGTTCTCGACTATCTGGGATTTACTACGGTAACCACTGCTATTTTTTTACAGCATACGCTATGAACCCTGACGATTTAACATTTCCTAATGTTACACCTATCTTGGGACTTCCTTGTGGAACCCATTATGTGTCTGTTGATGTCAAACAAAGAGGACCTTTGCACTTGAGTTCAGAATAATTGTTTAGTCAACTTGTCCCGGGCGCCCAGCTGCAAGGCTGACACAAAAGCGCAGGGTAATGCTTCAAAGAAACTTGCACCCTGCGCCTGCAGACGGCCGAGCGGCTTAAAGACATGCTGAAGAACGCATCGTCTAGATTCCACCTGCACCCTCGCAGCACCATACTCCCGGCCGGGTTCCAGCCAACATTGATGCAGTACCCCTTCCCTGATCCAGAGGAAGCCCCGGCTGGGACGATTCAATCTGCAATCGCCAAGCAAGCCAACAAGGTTGCAAAAGCTGCTCTCGCACATCTTCCCGGAGGCAAGAAAGCACCACCACTGTCTGGGAGGTCAGGGTCCAGTGCCGCAACATTCATGAGCAGGATCAGAAAGCAGCAGCAACTGAAGACGGCACAGAAAACTGAACCAACTAACACAGGGGACCATGTGGCTCCCCATCAGCCCACCAAACCTATATCACCGCTAAAAACCACTGCCGAAGACACCTCTGCAGCTGCTGACAGGCTTCCTGTCCCAGCCACTCCCCACCAAGCCGACTTCCATATTCCAGACTCCAGCGACTGCCTCATCATCAAAACTACAAACCAGGACAAACCTCAACAGCCACAAGGTACAGAATTACCTCCTGCAGCCACTGCCGAGCCCAACCCGGTCTCCAGAACCTTCCCGACTATTCCCACAGAGCCACGCTCGATTCCACCCCCACGGACCTCTGCAAGTGCCCCGAAGTCGACTTCCAGCACCCGCTCCTCACTCTCACTGGCATCCCGCGTCAAAGCGGCAGCTCAGAAGCAATTGGAGGCTGCCGGGCTGCCGATGAATCAATCCCCCCCTGCGCAGCCCCGCCCAGACCCCCCCTCCCCCGACCCGGGGGCCCACGCCGCCACACCCCCACCCGGCGGCTCTACCGTAAAAAGATCAACTGTAACTGCTGCCTTGCTGGCGAAATGCCGGCTGAAGTCACTCTCCAAAGGTGTCTGCCCTCTTGTAACATATTTGCGAGCAGCTCAAGCATCAAGACTCTGCATTCTACAAAAGAACACAATGCTGGTAATTAACACATACTACCGTAACCTAATATCAGCTGTTAGTTGTCAAATCTAGAGCCTCAGATGTGATATCACGCACTGTACTTGCGCAAGCAGAAGCCGTCATTGTACCGAAGGTCGAGACCCCTCGGCTTGGCTCTGCGCCATTAGCTGTTGGCTATAAAACCTACAGAAGACCCTACTGCCCCATAGTAGGAACACAGTGCCACTACCTACAGCTGACTACTGTGTGCTGCCAAAAATTGCATCATCCTTCGCACAAGGCTTGGTTTGTTTTACAGCCGATGGGGTTGAAAGGTGCAAGTTGAAAGCTTTAAGAGCTGAATAACTGATACTTGGGATAAGCAGGGTAATCCAAGATAGCACAAGACTCCAGGAGTCTGTGTGTATCCCCATGGCACTCACTTGGAATCATCTGGGGGTGATGTGCTCCGACTAACGGCCAGGCCTAGCCACCATTATGCCACCTATGCCACCCCCTGGTAACCGCTCATACAGATCACGAAGATCTGCCCTCGATATCTCAGCATCTATTCGTAAAATTATCTGATGCACAGGACAACAGTTTGCCTGGCTAGTCACTGCGTAGTTTTGTCACTTGTTTTCTTCCCCGTTAATGGCAGAAGTGGTATCATGCCTGTAGCAATTTTTCTAGGTGCCCTGGGCTAATTATTGCCTCACTTTGGCATGCAGCAAGCACGTTTGTAGTCCACCAACGCGTTGCACATCAATCGGAACAACTCCAGCGTGAAGGTGTAGATACTCATCTCGAGCCTTCAAAATTCAAGCTCCGCACTAGCCATGCCGTGCTAAACGTAGAGGATGGACGACGTCCAGCGAAGATGAAGTCATTTCGTCGATCATGCCCTGTTCAATGCTGTCGAGTTTCGTTCAAGCATTTCAAGTGGTTTATATTCTTTGCCCTGAAGCAAGGGGCACTTGCTGACAGTCATTCATCATCGAAATGGCGCAACACTTACCGAATGTGGGCGTTAAACTTCAGATAGTTTGAAATTTTATATGGTAATTGCGAGTATTTGCTGTCCTTTCTTCAAAAGAAATAGAAGAAAATGCGCTGACCTGTCCAAAAAGCGGTTCCGTCAATCCTTTTCATTTAGTATGATATGTGTTTGATGAGTCGAAGCGTAGGCATCATGCACAGGGAGGGACAGATGGGCCGCATTGTTTTGTGCGGTTTAGTGCTGAATCGTACGGTAGGTTAGGGAAGCCGGCAGAGACGTTGATTCGTGACTTGGCGGAATGTGCGAGTGCCGGTAAGAATGTTGATGAGAACAGTACGCTTATCGTCTGGCGGTTTTTCGGAGCTTTAGGCTGGCAAGGAGCACAATTTCAATCTGGTGCTTCACGGTATGGCTCTGTTCAATATTCTTTGGACATGGAGGTACAATCCTGCGCAAGAGGGGGCTATGACACCATGGTGCCACACTCACTGATGCTACCTTCTAGCATGTATGGTCGATCTTCGGGTCTTCAGTCGCTTAAAAACGATGTACGCAGAACGCTGTTGGTAGTGGATACCAGTAAAGCCCCTAGACAGTTGAAGACGAGCAGTCTATGCACATCTATGTGCACAATTCCCTTACGAGGGAGCTGGCTCTAACCACTCGTGCAGATGCATAGATCTGAGAACTCGATATCGCGTAAGCACTTATTAGTTTCCTTTCCGCTGTGTTGGAGCGGTACTTAAGTTATGTGAGCAGGTGTAGGGCGTAACACACCCTTGGTGTATGTAGACATGCAAGTGTCATTAGACACAGTGCCTGCCTCTGCTGGCGATCCCAGTACACCCAACCGGCCCCCTGAGCCTCGGGCATCTGCCACGGGGTCCAATCCAGTGTCAGCTATGCCCCCTCCAAATGCTGCCAACGTGAGTATCGCACCCAAGAGGAAGAGGCCAGGGACAAAGCTCCTCTGCCGCCCCCTCCACAAGCTCCCCTTGACCCACTTCACCCCTGCTGGTCGCCGCGCCATAGAGCATGCGCTCGGCCAGGAGTGGCTTGAAGACACATGCCTGGCGTTCCGAGGACTGTACCAGGCTGTCTGCATGCGCTACGGCGCCCCCCAGCCACCCTCTGAGAAACGAGTGTCCACCAAACAGCTTGCTCCTGGTCCAGCCCTATTAGGTCTGTTTTCTGCCGCTCTGTTGATTGGCAAATAAAACAAAAAATAGCAAATACTAGTAAAATGTAATGCGCACGGGTTTGTATTCATTACAGCGCAGTGGCGTTGCAGAATCTGTTTTGTTCTGGAGGTCGCTCCTAGACGTGAACGTCATGGATCTAACAGTACGAAGTAAGTCCCTCATTCGCACAGGCATCGAGCTGTAAAATTTATGTTTCATTTATGTTCGTTGCCTTGCATTGGAGGTAGAGTTCTTGTGCAATGATAGTTGTAACTGTGTCCTGGTGATGCTCATGCTGAAAGCTTCATGACTAGGTACAGTATTTAGTAGTTTCATACTTGCTGTCAGGACCTGTGAGTAGCTTCTCAATATGTTATTCAATGAATGCTCAACAGTGACTTATTGTAACAGACTGTAATCTGCTTTCCCGTAGAATAATTATTCATTCAACATGCTTCTGTGTCTAGGTGTGGCTCCGGAGGCCGTACAGCGCCTTAGAGACGAAGTGCCAGCAGTGGAGTACCCTTCAGCCACCAGAAAAGCCCACCAACTCACCGCTACAAACGAAGCCTGGTCCCATACCAACATACCTCTGCAGAATATTGCAGAGGCAGCGCTAACTGAGGACCCGATTGCTCATTTAGCTCAAACCTGCCTTCCCTCTCGCTGTTCACCAGCTAAGGCACATTTACCACTGAGTGAATGCCTGAAACCGCCGCTCATTAAGGCTCCTCCGCCGATGCCGAAGTCACCACTTGAGTTACTGCCACACCCACGAAGCCGTAGTGAAGCCGTTTACATTGATTCACCCGCTGAGGCGAATTGCAACACGCCGAATCCCCGTCACTCCCCTGTGCAGCTTACCCCCCAACCTACGCTCCAATACCCGGGGGCTTCCACACCTACCCCTTTCAAACCCGCCACGCCTCAAGCCCGGGCCTGCGAACACCCTGAGGTGGCTACTCTTGCGGCAGGATTGCCTGAATCCCCTCTATTAACTTTAAATGCTGCAAATGAAGAGGTTGTCAAGGACACTAGCAGCGAGGAGGAAGATTCGGAGCCCGATTGGGAGTGTGGCCTTTTGGGCATGATGCCCAGAAACCAGGCGGAAAGTAACGATGCTCAGGTGCCCATAGAAAAGCCGACTGATCGACCTCCTGTGCTCTCCGATGTTTCGAACCTGTTCAAGGTGTCAGATGGTGGTGAGACGACGGTGGACAAGGCTGTGGTCGCTCGGTCTGCTGCTCCTTGCCGAGACGGAAATGTGAAGCAAGGGAGCACTTGTGGTGCTCTGGGAGGGGCTGCAAAAGGCCTGAGGGTTTGCAAATCGTTTGCTCGGTCTGTTCTCAATGGTAAGCATAGGCGTGCTCAAGATGATGACGAAGATGCTCCCTTGCAAAGCAGGAAGAGATCTGCGCCGTCCAACTTTCGGGCTGCTGTCAGATGAAGATGTTTTGTGTGGTGTTATGCTTTCGTGGGTGATTGATCTTGTTTGATGTACAGTCTGACTGAAATCACTGGTCTTGGTATTGTAAATCGGATTCCTTTGCTTTCTTCAATATCATTCACGTCTTGCTCGTTCCGAGAAAGTTACACGGTGAAAAGGTATGGATGATTTCTCAGATAAGCTAGTACTGTACTCCAGCTACGCAGATCAGCGCCATGTAGTCCCGAAAACAGTAAGGTGCAGACGCAATAATAGCTACTTCGTTGCACCAGCGAACTTGCAGTTGGCTCAACCGAAATTCTAATCACAAGACGAAACTTGTGCTCCTTGCTGGAACCCCTCGCTAATCATGCGGGCCAAAGATCCTAACAGCCGCTGGCAGATGAGTTTATTACCCTAGTCAAATACAATCTAATTTCTTTGTCGTCAAGCGCAAAAGCCGTGCCTTGTCAGCATTCCTACTGACACGTACAGTCCGCTAGTTCACGAATTAAATCCTCCACTGGCTTTAATAATCTACAGAGCGATTCAATACTAAATAGCACAAAACTATACCCCTCTGTACAATCCTGCGCATGATCCCTACGGTTGCTCGTGCCTCGATCGCATGTGCCTCGGCAGCTGAACGCGCTTGTTTGCTGCCGTGCTACGCTCTTGAACTCCCGTTGGGTGCACCGCCGACACGCTCAGTTTCTTGACGTTATTGAAGGTCATTACTAAGAAATCCCCTCTTCTGTTGGGGATTTCTTGGCCGCGTGAGATCCCCGCAAGTGCTGCTCTCTAGGTATCATGACGGCGTCTAGACCAGCCTTGCGAAACCCGTACCGCACCCGATCTTGGATGATGTTGTGACACAACGTACGGGAGCCATTCAGGCTACGATAAGACATAGGACGATGGGGATCACGTCCTCTGGCTGCACGAGCATGCTGCTCTGCATCACTGTGAGGACTGTGTCATTGATTTTTCAGCTGTCTTTTTGCATTGTATATCCATCCATCCTGTGCCCACTAGGTGCTAGAGGCCTGCTGTACATCTGCTGCGGTGACGTCTGCAGTGCTCGTACTCCTGCAGACTACGTGGGCTTGTGAATGCTGCCAATGCATTGAAAGCCTGTGCGCATGGCAATGTTAGAACAGACTTGGAAATGCCAATCTACCGTTTAGTTAGATGCGATGGAAATGCCAATCTACCGTACTAAATACAAACCTTCGCCATGTGACCCGTATGGTATTAGGTAGACCCCGCTCTGAGCCTGTAGCCACACCTGCTGCCTGATGACACCCCATACTGATCACTTTCTGAAGACCTCTATCTGTTGGAGGAAGCCTGGAAGGACTGTATTGTCTAGGTAGCCAAAGGATCCAACAGCACCTTGTTTACTTTGATTAGAACTGAGTGGTTGATTCGTCTGCCTGTGAAAACATGCGACTACAGCTAATTAACCTACTCAGTGCTCACAGATTGTGAGTAGATGGGCAACAAGTGTTTTCTAGCACGCTGATAAGGATTCATACAATAGGCGTTGGTCAACATGCGTTGTAATGCCACTCTCTTGTGAAGCGAACTCTGTGCCCAAGACTAGGTTGAGTACACTTTTCAAGCACTTAAATTGTTCATTTTACTGCACAATAATGATGAAGGAACCAATTTTCTGCATTGTTACAGATGTACACACAATGTAAATCCGACTTTTTACATCTTCACGCCAAATTAGTTATGCAATCAAAGATCTGAGTGTATGAAACATAGTTCCAGATTCCCAGCTGTATGGCCGTCCTAGAAGACCCAAAATGTGAGGCCTCGGATGGCATGCGGCAGGCTGGGATGGGCAGTTTAGGATGGCTTCTCGGGCATGAAATTCTCAGAGTGTGACTTGATTCGCAGTTTTTAAATGCCAGCTTAGCTCAGTAGACCGCTGGCTCAATTTACAGGTGGATTGCCCGATCGGTGGCTGCAGGACAACCACGCATACGCTATGAGCTGTGGGGCCCTCGTAGCCAAGGCTTCGAGCATCCTTTGCCTGGATATGGAATTGAAAGCGCCTTTCAGTCGATTTGGATGCTAAACTCGTCTGGTGTGCGGCGGAAGCCAGTTGTAACGTCAAACCAGCTTACCAAGTGCCGTACTACCGTAGTCCATGGAATGACTGTAGATTGTGTCGCGATATTTGTCGCACAGGCGGGGTAAACGAGCACCATGTCACACCTTTCCATGCTCTATTGCAGGCCACAGCCGGTGCCGTGTTTGTTTTTCGCTCAGAGATTATGTTCCTCGGTAAAAGAGCACTTGATGAAGCTGCTTGTCTGTTGTGCGCAGTTTGTTATATCAAGTGCTCCCTGTCGATGAGCCATCAATTGTAGAAAATATAGCTTTTTGACAGGAGCTCCGAGTATTTGCTGAGAGATTTGTATCACGCCGGTGCTCTTGTGTCGGCATGTCGGTACTACACCTCGCTCATTGGCCTCACCGAACAGCGTTTGACGTGCCGAGGCTATAGTGAGTACTTCAAGTCGAGTTATGGTATTCTAATTTGTACATGTACCCTGAGCGGTGCTATGTGCAAGTCTAATGAGGTGCGTGTTAGATCCGAACAAGGAGCGTTGCAGATGGAGCTCCGAGATGCGGATGACCCACTATCTATCTCGAGATAGCGAGTCTTTAAGATAGCTGCTATGCTATTCAACGCAAGTTTACCGCGCTGCTGCACAATTACCTAACAGAGTGGCTTGCGCTGATTGACCAGCACAAGCAACAACTACATGCATAGCTCATCATGGTTCACAGCGCAAGCAGAAACGGAAGACTAGGGGTGAAGAAAATCTAGACGAGATCGTTGTGCGTTCGGCGAGCGGGACGAAACGTACTCGCGATATAATCTCGCCCTTGAACGGCCCGTTAACCGGAGGGATTTTATTCCCATACAATAGAATGCTTCATCATATGCAAACGAATCGTCTGAAGCGGTTCTTATCAGTTTAGTCTAGTAACTGTGCCTTGCTGAGCATGTTGTGTTGGCTAGGGCGTGAAAATTTGGCTCGCAACGCTGTCGAGATAACGAGGCGGACAACAGCACACTGGACACATCTGCTTTATCTGAAAATTGTGGATGGACGGCGCCGAAACTTTGTTATCACACTCTCAAGACATGTAGCTTCTCATGAGGATCTGTTCCTTGTTCTACAACGTAGCTTCGAAACTTTCATGCCCAGCTCGTTTTGAACTGTTGCAAGACTTTGCTGGGCGGCGATGACAGCGATAGTATCTTCCTTTGTGATATGAAATTAAATTTCGGCTTTTGATGTGCGCTGTGGCTGAATAACTCCTAAGCATTTAGAAGCAACACTTGCCCGAGCTGGTGGGTCTGCACCAACCCGAACCAGAGGGTAAAACCTGACAGTCTACATACTCGGAGACGATGAAATAGCCAAAAGAGTACCTCTTGATTGATATCCACTCTTTAGAGTGTCACATGTACGATTGTCCAAGCGTGGGAGTATTGGGCTGCCATTGAACTTCCAAATTTAATTACTCAGCTGTCGCGCGTGAGCCAGTATTTTATCACGATTTCATGTAACGCCATAAAAATTCAACTTTTTTATTATTTTCAGCTGAATATGCCTGAAATCCAACACTGCAATTGGAGAAATTCCACCTGTCCGGAAGCAGGGGCTGCCAGGTGAACGGGCCTGGGCGAGATACAGTGTAATTGTGTGATAAATCCCCAAAAGCGCCCACGCCTGAGGACAGCTAGTCGCTCACGACGCGTATTCCGATGCTTATCAGACACTTTTGTCATATATCTACCTGTGATAATCTCGTATTATCACAAATTGTGCAGCGGCGTGGCAACCACCCGCGAGCGGACTGGCGGCGTTACGAGCTCCTTGCATAATGTCAGAAACATCACGCAGTTTTCCCACAACTATCTCGCGCAGCTGCTCAGCATCCACCACCTAATCCCAAGACCATAGAGGTAGACCCAGTACGGGCGAGGCTCTCGAGCCGTTGTTTTCTGTCCACCCATGCTCGGGTGCTGACTAACGCGATAGTACTCGTTGATTGAAAATTATTATGTACCATAACTTGTTTATTCATGCCCATTTGTGTGACCTTTAGTGTGCACTTTCATGCCTCGACTGTGCGAAACATTTTCTCTCTCTCTCAACTGAAGGCTCTTTCCAGGGTTTCCCGGTCCCCAGCGCCATGTGCGGCTCGCAGTTGCTTGGCTGCAGTATCTCTTTTTGCTAACCTTGTCAACAAAACAGTTATTGCAAGCTCTGTACTGTAGTCCAGATGGGGACCAGATTTGGGGAGACAGCGCAACAGAGCAAGTGAATTCTTCATATTGGATTGAGATTCTGGTTCCCTTGTAATGCTCTCATCCATATCCCAAGCTCGCTTCTTGAACAGCTCCCCTCTTTCACCAGTTCGGCTAAGTTCCATATGGAGAGTGCTACCTGCCACTTTGATCCAATAGTCCTTGTTGAGATGACTGGCAAAGCCATCAAATGTCAATCTACTTTCGCCTCTGGACGTAGGTGTGTCCCAGTATCGACAGGACAAACGCACTAGAGCGTTGCTGTACAAGAGTATATTTGCGCAAGTCATTGTTTCAAATAGAGTATCATTTAAAAAAAAAGGAGAACTGGTCACTCACGCCAATTGGTCAGGGTACAAGAGACACTAGCAAGCTTATCGAATATGAATTTTCAAAGCAAAAAATTGAATAACGATCCCTCACGGTCGACACGATGCATTACACACGCCTCTTCCACTCGTAAGCACAGAAGTGTTACAAAGTTACCTATCTATGACCGCAGACTGTCAAATGGTCTCTGTCGCCTTATCCATGCAACTCCCTCTCATCTGCTATTGCCTCGGATCCGATGCACCCCACAGACCAAGCTCGACCATAGTACACTCCACCTCAGCAAGAGTATCTAGATCCTCGTCGTCTTCTATCGCCTCTGAAGCTTCTAGCTTGCTACCCTTTTCCCATAGACGGTCAGCGGGGTTGCTTTCGCATCGATCCTGCTGGTTTTCATCGCCACACAGCAGCATTCTTCCAACATGCTGCTCGACACTGCGAGGCACCAGGAAGAATGGGAGTTTTTTAACGTCGTCTTCTGTGGCCTCCGTGCTGAGCCCATCTTCTCCCAGTGCTGCGTGAGCCCGCGCAGCGTTGTTCATGCAGTGCCTCACTTCTAAGCACTCCGGGTCCCCGCTATCGATCAAGCACGCCAGATTGGGCGCTTTTATTCTGCAAACAACAAATTTCAACCTTGAATACTGCACTTGCGCCCTGTGCTGTGCCGCAACGTCGTCCAAGAGGAGAGGAATCACCCAACAGACGCCCTGACCCTTGAAGCAGACCGTAACTACGACCTACTCCCTGATACTTACATCTAGAGTCCTGAGTAATTCGCTCACTACATCCTTTGCATTCAATGTCAACAGTCTCCTAGGTAATCAATCAATCAATCACCAAGCCCTTGAACGCAACAAAACCTGAATAATATCCGAAAGGGTACAAAATATTCGAACTTCAAGAGATCAACTCAAATCGTCCTCTATCTGGCTGTAGCTACATTAGCTGAAATGTATCAGCATATATTTTGGGCTGCAACAGATTCTGTCTCGAGCCACCATGACGCCCCTCTGCTGGGCTTAGTTTCCTCTGTG
>JAULKQ010016437.1:0-10591 GCA_032356285.1 Smithsoniella earleae | reverse complement strand
TTTGGCAAATGGTGGATTTGTCAAAAACAAATGGACTATGACATGTATGCCATAAAAACTTCTTACTCAAAGCTGTTGCATCTTTCCAAGTGTGCACAGAGGCAAGGGCTACATAATGCATGATATCCCCTCCTCAAATCACCCAAGAAGTTGATCTATGCTCCAGCTGTCCACAGCCACACTATAATGACCGAGAAGACTGTCTAAAGCCAATTTGTAACCATTTCTCAAGTGACCTAGTGTTGAGGAGAACTTCATTAGCTTCTCATTTCTTGGGAATATGCATGAGTTCCCTCACAGTATTGGAGGAATGATTGAACTTTCAAGCTTCAGATGGAAGAACTGATATGGGCTTGAAAGTTGCATGTAGCCATAATCAATTCAACTGAGACAGTACAGGATATTGGAAAGAAGCTGTACTCTACTAAGACAAAGCGTGCTTCACCCATAAGGAGTACCCTCTAGAGGTGTTTCAATCAACCATCTCCACATCTAATGCAAACATCAAGATCTACCCATGCATCCAGCAACTTGATTGACAGGCTTGAAGCTGGAGTCTCCAATAAGAACCTCTTGTTGTAATGCAGCTCACATGGGGGGAACTTATAACTCTTGCTATCTGCAGACTCGACTGTGTCTGCTTGGCCTCTTGATCAATGAACACTACTGTGATCTCCAACTCTTCTGTAAGAGCCCAGTCTGACTATTCATTGTGATTGAGTGTGCACATCTATTTGAGATTTCAAGAGTGGATTCAGGCAAATCATGCATACCGTGGCTTGTGGTGTAGCCCCATATCAGTGTATATTTGCGTAGATGTGGTCACATTGAGAAAGGTGTCTACATATTTTTCAGGATCGGGGGATAGCATGAATCATCAAGTCAAAGAATTTTAGTCTGTTCTTTGTGTGACAATATTACTTGTGAGGACAATTAAAACTACTGTTAATCCAATAGCTATTCTTTCACCACACTTGAATACAATCTTTCAACTAGGGTGACGAAGGTGGCATTACAAATCAAATAAAACAAGGCCTATTTTCCCACCTTATTAAGAGATGATGTGAAGCTTCCAACAACTCAATTTTATCTGGCTTATTTAGCAGACACACTAAAAAAGTCAGAAGCCAGCTTATTGTAGATTGCTCTCCACATCCTCCTATCCTCCTTTCTATTGGCTCTGCCTGTCTATTGCCTACTCGTATGAAACGGCTCCCAAGCATGGTCTATACCTCACAACCAGAGCATGCGCTTGTAGATCATACCTGCAACATCTACTGCCCCACAACATAACTTGTACCATGATGCAGATCAAGCTCACCCATAGCCCCACAGTACATCATGCCCACTACCCCCAGTTATCTTCTGTACACCACGACAATGGGGAATGCATGCTTACCATCGGCTCCGCCCAGTTGAGGCGGAGTTGACACTGACTTCATTCACATGTGCAAGGAGCCCTCATAAACAGGGCCTGCTGTACTCAACAAAAGGTGCTAAAAGAGAATTATGTGGATTTATTTATTGAGGAGAAATATCATCAGTGATAAAATTGAGAACAGAGCCAAACTGTTCAAAGCGGCCTGTTTTCATTATTGCTTGTGCAGTTGATGCTTCTGTAAAAGTCACAGCTCCCCACCTGAATGCAGTGTTTGGAAAGTCAGCTCAAAAAAAATTAACTATCCAATGCTAAAACTGCTTCTTGTCTAGATGTTGGACGCTCCAGTGCAGCAACAGTGCACTGATTGACGGACTTCAAAACTCCACTCACCTTTGGTCAGCTGGGTGCATCACTACACTCTTGACCTGACCGTAAGACTGCAGCATGTGCTCCAGACCTACTTTCATCATGATTCGCTGAGACATGTGAAAAAAAAGAGTTTCTGGGCCAGCTGCAGGCCAATTACCATTGGTTGTCTGGGAGGTTTCGGTGTCGCCTCCAAGTTTTGTATTCAATTTTTCATGAGAGATTTCCACCTTGCCGTCACTTGAGCTAGACTTGGTAGTTGCACTCCCTTCACACTCTTCATCAACTTTGTGAGTGCATGGCTCCCGTGTGGATACAAGCTTTTTGTCAAAACAATGAAACCTCCTACTGTTAGGATACACATTCGAATTCATAATCTCCTCGTGGGGGGGAGGGGAACCAACCAGGAGTGGAATCAGTAAGATGGACTTGAGTCGAGATTGTGCTCAGACCACTGGTATTTGGTGGTGAGGTCGTTCTTTGTGGCAACCTCAACCCTGTGAATGACTCCAGTTCAGAGTGCATCATGTTTGATGGTGCTAGATGTTGTAGAGTAAGATTATCTACAGGAAAGTCTGCATGTCTCGAGAGCGACTTTTCGAGGTCAGCACAAAAGTCGGATGTTCCACATTTGTTGATTGTCGCACTTTGACTCTCTGAAGAATGTAAAGGGGCAGAGCTGCAGGTGCGGCTCAGCCCGTACTGTCCTACAAGATTTCCAGATAGACTCACACTTGGTGTGGATGGCAGAGGATTAGAGCTTCGACCATTGACAGCACTGAAAACCATCATCCTTGAGCGGCCTCCAGGTGGCATGTCAGCTGTAGAAAGCCCTTTCAGTGCAATGTCTGCCAGCCGAGGACATGAAAACAAGCAGTGGTACCAAACCTGCAATCAAACTGACAATACACGTGTCCATACTCAACCTGAGCAACCTCCACTGATGCAAGAGGTACTGAGAGAAAATACACCACGTAGCTGGTTGTAGCTACTCAGGATCAGCGGAACATACCACCATATGGGCAGTTGGCCCATGTACTAGATGGCATTTCTCAAAGCCTTCGTACTGACGCATGACACTGACAACAAATTGCTCAACTTGTGATATCTCTGCCATCGACGAAACAGTGAACATGACTAGAAGCTGTCTGGACTCTTTGTGTGTGATGAGGAAGCCAGGTGGGAGGCTAGGAGGAGTTGGGGTGTGCTGCTGTCCTGATGATGTCAACCTTCCATCCAGTGAAGCAGCAGATGTGCTAGTTGAAGGCAAAGTTCCTGTTGCACTTGTCCGTGGAGCACCCCATGTCATGGCAGTGCGGGCAATGCCATGTCCAGACCCTGCAGTGGGGAAGCTGGAGGATGTGCTTTGAGGAAGTCCGGTCATTGGTGAAATGCCATGGGCCAGAGGTGTTCCAATACCCTGCTGCTGGTGTTGACTTGACAGCAGCCCTTGGTTGCTGTTCACACCATGCAAACTATTCAACGGCGTAACTGTTGTCATGCTAGGGGGCAAAATACTGTGGCCCGGAACTGTGACACTGTTGCTGCTGCTGTGGCCCCATATGTTCTCGTCCAATGGCATTGGTTGTATGAACATGTCAGAGCCTTGAAGGCCAGGATATGCTGATATTGAAGCATTGTGAGTGTTGTACGTATTGTTGTCCTGTGGATTCTTGAAGGTCATGTGTGGGAGGTTCAATGACTGAGGAACTTGATGCATTCCTACTGGTGTCTGTGTAAACGTTCCAGCAGCATGCACCCCTAATCCGTGGTCATGTTGCTGAAGGTGGGATGAAGTAGAGGAATCCACAGAGTTGATGTACGGATTACTGACGTCCAGGTGGGACGGCAGAGGACCTGATATGCGAACATTGCCCGGGTGTGGCCCTAATACGGGCTGCAAGATGGACTGTGAAACAGGGGGTTGAGAAATTGATGCCTGGGGAAGAGGAACTTGAGGACCAGAGCCAGATAGTTTGCTAGTGTCACCTGATAAGTACCTGAGACTTGTCAGCTGCATAGTAATTCCACCTTGCAGATCCAGGGTATTCAGGGAATTGGTTTCATCCACCATAGTACTGTGTACGTACCCAGTCATCGGATGGCGCCAATGGTTGTGTGTGGCTATTCCCTATGGCAGAAGCGTTTTCTTGCATGAATCTATACTGGAGGGATCGAATAGTTGTCCATGAGTCCTTGACGTGTTGTAAATTGATACCCTGTTGACACATCCATGCCCAGAATCGTGGATTTTTCTCCATATCAAGCACTGTTGGTGAAACTACAGATGATCCACAAAATACATCTGATGGGGATTTGGATTGTGAGTTGAGTCCGTTTGCACGTCTACAGTCGTCGTCTCTCACTCCTTCCCTACTTGATGACTTGGGCTCAGCTTCAAACACTTTGACTCGCTTCCCACACAGCTGCAGATGTGGGGGATTGTTTCGAGAGTGTCACTTGACCTGATGGGTTGTTTGTGAGGCCAAGATACACTTGGTTGATAACTTACCATGTAATTATTGTTTTCAATATCCTCTTTGGCCTTCAGTGCACTGGATGCCAAGCGAAATTTGACATAAATGATTCCCTTGCTTTTTACCAAATCAGTCTTGACATATTCCAGGCCTTCATATTTGTCCATAGTTTCCTGAGTGAACAAAAAAAAGATTAAAAGTCACGCTTCAAGGCTCAATCACACCAAGGGCTGAAGATGTTTGAAGTTATTGCTCATGATCTTGGCGATAATTCTTGTTCACATGCATCTAAGTTATCACCAACATATACTGAAATGAGCAACAAACCTCAACAGGACCAGGACTTGTGTCTCGGGGCACCACAAGGAAGAGTCGAGAGCGCGGTGGATAGTTATCTGGATCTGATGCTCGAGAGTTCGAATTGTCAGATCTGAAACACAGAGCTCTAATTAGTCTGCTTTCTTTATTGTTGAATTGCATTTGATTCACCTGCCAACAACCAGGAAGAGTTGTGAAATGTTGGTAAAGTGTGCTGATTTGGACCCAAAACCTGTTATCAGAGCCATGAATCTTGTCAATAGGGTCTGCAAACATTACTTTGCTAATTGTACAGTCACACGACCGTCCCTTATAGTTTGTAGGTGTAGACTCTCAAGTGCCTTCGCTGCTTGAGATGCCGAGGGGAACTTGACGTACGCGACTGCACAAGCAAAAACAACCTGTGCCTTGGCAAGTAGTTACATATACGAAGTAAGTGCGTGTGAGGAAGAGTGACCGCACCTCCCTTCTCGGGGAGCATTTTCACATGTTGGACCGTTCCGTACTTTGAACACTCGTGTCGAAGTGTGCTCTCCTGCAACTGTTATGTAATGAGATGGATGAGAGCAGCTGCAAATAACATGTCCGAGGGAACCAAGAATGGTATCAAACTACGAGACAAGAGAGGCTGTCATGGCTAGCCTTAAGTACAGGATACAGGTAAAACATGTCCGGGGCAAAGACATTATTCTTTTACTCCGAAGCTGTCTCAAGGAAATAAAAGGAGATATATAAGACCAAAGCACAGCAACCGGTTGCGCTGCGATGCTCCGAACAACATTTGAGTCAGGTCGAATGACATGAGAGTGAGGCACGCTTGAAACGCAGAAAACAGTTGTAAAACAAACTATTCGTGAGGCCGGAAGGGAGACTATATCAAGCGCTATTGTCACTTATGCCAGTGCTTCAGCTCACTCAACCCACTGCACCTTGTACGCACAATAACAACATCAAAACCACAAATATATGACCAGAATTTTGTCTAGTTAGTCGAGAATATCTGACAAGCCTAATAAGTTGGAATAAGAGAGTCCCTTGTGAAACCGACCTAGATGACCCTCAGTTCTGAGTACTGCAGCGGTACTCTGTCGTCTAAAAACGGTTCAAAAGCCAGAAAACACGCACCGGGCAAGCATGTCCGCAAACTATGAACAGCCTCGACCCGGCTGGTTTGTCCATGGCAGCAGCTAATGTTCAAAACCAACGGACGAACTAAGCAGTCATGTTTTCGGAAGTCACTCGGATGGTGTTTTTAATGATAGTAAGTGAGAGGTTTACGTGTGAACTGAGTTGGTTTTATAACCCACTAGGTCATTTGTAGTTCGTGGTACGACATGTCAGCGTACTTTGCACCATGGCATGACCGTGGCCACGGGCGATCTGGCATTGCGATAAACCAGGCTGATCTTAGTATCTCTGAGTATCTACGAGTATCTACGAGTATCTACGAGTGTCTAATACGAAAGCTCACTATAACATCCAACTATTTCCTTTTACAGATATTTACAAATATCTGTGGATGTATTCGAAAGAGTGCGTATGCACCAAGGCTTTTGCGAGACCTGATGGAGCCGAGGGGGGTTGTACACCGGTGTACACGAGACACATGCATGGCATCGGTATCCCGCTGTAATGCGGGCACATTAGGACTGCAAACATTCATATGTCATGAAGTCACAATTAAAGTGTCTTTACTAAAAGCATCACCTTGAATTGTTCTCCTTAAGTCTTATTTCATTATCCTGAAGGGCTAAGTTGGTGACTTCATATCAATCGGTGATATGACATTGTGGTCAGGCGCGCTGTCGAGCATAACACCGCTATTGCGACATGTGTGGGTAAAAGGTAGTGTATCATTCATATGGGTTAATCTGTTCATGATTCAGTATCCTTTCAAATCATTTACAGGAACCTCGGAATCAAAGTTCAAGTGAAAATTGCATGCCCCGTCATGTGATTTATTTATTGTGTGGCTTGGTTGAATGAAGTGCTTTTCTTCGAGAATGTGAGCCAGACTATGCCTCAAGTATGCCTGATTACACATCTACATGCCCTGTAGTGCGATTGGAGTCGTTCAGTTGCTTTTCTCCTTTCGGACAGAGTCAAGTCCTTGTTATGTGGTTTGTGAATTAAAAAGCAATCTGCGTGTTATTCGAGAGATGTGGGCAGGCGAGGAACTTTTTACGCTATACACTGAACCTCCGGTACACGAACTCGACTTCGATTTGCGTCTGCACTCGGAGAGACTTGTAATTAATTCAGTTTGTTCCGATTCGTCAGTTGTCGAATGCGCTCATGATAAAAGCAATAGCTCGTCACTTATTATCTGCGCGCGTGGTTCGTTTGCCAAAGATTCGTTTTTGATGGCGAGAACTCAGTGAGTGACACTTCAGACGCTTGGAAGAGAGTACAAACGCCGGGAACATCAGCTTTGCTGTTCGTGCAGCACACCATTTGCTTTAGAGTCTAGCCCTGCTCTAACCATGCCATCAACTGACAACTGTATCAGATGCTAGTTTCTTTCAATAATAGGAACCATTAAACCAAAAACTTGGGAATGAAGTGTTCCAATCTTAATGCACTCCTGTATTGAAGGTACATACAAACATGAGTATGTTGCAACTCTGCTGATGCATCAGGATGTAACAACCATGACATACATGTGCTTGTGATACGCCTGAAATTTGAAAACCATGTACAGCAGTTTTTAGTCAAATGAATGGTGGTGACACCATAATTCATTCAAACTTTCATATGCAAAATGAGGGACACGTGATTTGATCTTGGCATCGGAGTCTAAAGTGTTCAAAGTCATAACCTTTTCAGGCAGGACAAAACATAGCCTGAGGCAGTACAAATGAAGCTGATCTAGACTTGACTGTTAAGATGCCCAAAAATTATTAGCTTGACATTGGTCCAATTCAGTTGACAGAGTAGAGATGGTTATTTTCTAGCATGGGATACTGAGCATGTACAGCCAAGGCCAGGACAGAATCGCCCTCAACTTGCAGACTCTGAAGGATGCCCACACATCAAGATTCCACTTAGACATCCTCAGATATAGCTTCAAGTAGTTTTGTTGACTTTGCAGCCCTAAAGAGAGTACTCCTTGTCACCCGTGTGTGGCTACCTGCAGTCGCTGTAAATGTCATTTCCTTCACAACCTCGATAACTCAAGCAAAACATTAGGGTCGAGCTCACTTCTCAACTTTTCATATCTTGAAGCTTTCTTGGGGATGCCTTGCTGACAAGATTTAGGGGGAGAAGTTGATTGTGGTGTTAATATCAGCCGAGCCATTTCATGAGCATGTTTGAACTTTTCAGTGGGTTTTAATTCCATTTTTGCTTCTCCAATCAACTTGCTGGCAGCTCCTATACAATTTTTGTGTTGACCAGGTGCGCAATCTATGTGTAATTCATCTAAGCCAGCTTCGATTGCTTCTAATTCTCCTTCCTTGAAGATGAGTCTGCAAACACACAACTGTATCAGTAATTCTACTGCATACATGTTGCACCAGGAAACACTAGAAATTAACAATCTGAGCCAAGAGAGCACGAAAGACCATAAATATGATATTGCTTGAAGCATCTGAAGGTGAGTTCTGTAAGTGTGCTGATTCTGACCTTTAATTGTAAATATGTACCATGAATATGCATGCAGAGAATGGTACAGTTACCTGTGACTTCTTATACTCCTGCATGCAAAACTTCCAAAGTACGAAACATTACTTTGTGTTCTAACTGGGCCAAGTTCATCGTGAACTTTGCGTGCAGGCATGCTGTCAAGTTCATCCTTATCTTCACACAACCTTGCTGAGAAATCCCTTTTGCTTTGTGTGAGATGTTGTTCATCCAAATCAGTAGTCTTGCATAGATGTGAGATGGAACTCAGCTCTTGACTGGGAGAAATATGACCATGAAATAGAGTAGGTGAAGAGCTTGAGTGGCCACCTTGGTTGAGGTCATGATTCTTATGAGAACTTTTGGCATCATTGCTCTCCCCTGTCGGTGTATTTGCTTCATGGCAGGCCTCATACGCGGTGTACTTGACTGCCTGCAAAGAAACATTCTCACCACATATCTTGTGACAGATCCTTCCAGTGCATCTTCAAGCCAAAGGAAGAGAATACTGAGGTACACTCTCAGATACATGAATTTCGTAAATGGTGCACAAAAACCCAATTGTTGTTGCTTGAAGCAAGAAAAATTAATTAGTCAATTAATTCATTAATTTGCATTCTATAATTACGGTCTCTCTTTCATCAAGAGTTACCTTATGTCTAACAAGTAGCAAAAATAAAAATCATGCAAGATTTTAACTAGTGTCTGGCTGGCAGAAGCCATTGGCTGTCATGCAAATAACAGGAACACATCGGATTGTACCATTGTTGGCCATGGAAACTTGACAATACTAATAGCAATATCTGTTGTCAAGTTCTTATGGTCAATAATCGTACACACTGACAAGTTCCTGCTGACTAGTTCATGCAAGCTGATACCCACCTCTTCAATTCTTGATTTTGATATTTACAGCTTGTACAATCACTCATTGATTCTCAACTGTGGTTCAAGGATTCCCTAACGAGCACCAGAAATATCAATTCATGTCAGAACATATACATCATTGGATAATAATCCATAGAGCTATGTTTGCCTCAATTGACCAACCTTTCATGCCAACTAATTATGATGGCAGTAGAAAGTGCCATATCAACACATTGAGAGAATATTCCTGAGAGCATGACTTGACAACCATGTAGCTAAGTATAACTTAAAGTCATTTCATGTTCAAAAAGTTGAGTATGATATTGTGAAAATGCTCTTAAAATTTAAAGTTGCAGCTGATACTATGGTCTACAGGAGGTAACAGAGTTAGGCATATCAGAGAAATTGGAAAATAACCGTGTATATGAAGTGAAGCAGCATGTGATCAAGAAGTGATGCACATTTGGTTGTACATAAAAAGAAGAGTTTACCAATAGATGTACTTGAGTCAGATACTCAGCCGAATCTTTCTCCAGCATATGTTGTGATTGTGGATATGGCAATGCATGTGACTCAAGCTCTCAGGACCATCTTATAGGGTTTTCCGGCCAGAGCGTTGGCAATAATGAGAAGACCTTTGATGCTACTATTCATAAACAAGCTTCCTCAGGATCAACAGTATTCTGGTCTCAGAATTAACCATGTCTTTGAATTATAATTGTGGATCTCATTGAACTTATGTACTTATTGCAAGCACTTCTTTGCCACCCCTATAGTGCACTCGACAGACATGCTGCTATGTTGGGGAGCTTGTTGAAAATGAGTGCTGATCCTGTCTACTATTCATGATGGTACTATTTTCTTCTGACAAGGCACTTGTGTGCTACAGCACTACAAATCTAGTGAACTGATGTGATCATCAATAACTACTGGTGAACACTTGCAATAAATTATAAGTATGAAGGTTGACATATCTTGTGCATGTTCTCTCGATACTTACCAAATTATCAGGGGACCTGGCTTGCATAAGTAGGACCTACTTATGTCTAGAGTTGGCTGTGACTCGAAGCCGAGGAGCTTCTGATGTCCCTGGCTCTGGTTATGTTCAGCAATCTGGTCAACTATGTGCGCAACTGAGAAGATCTCCATGGGGTAGAAACTCACACCTTTGCCATTGATTGTGTCAGCTCAAGATTGGTCTCTTCTAGATGGCAACGGTCAGGACCATTGCCAATACTATGTTCTAGAAGATCAATTGACTTCCGCACTATGGGATTTGAGTTGGAAGACCAGAGCCAGTTGAATGTAAGTGAATTAACTCCTGGTGCAGCATCTTTGCCCCGAACTACAGGGGCATCTAAGAAGTTACTGGTGTCCAAGTACTTCTCCTTCAATGCTGGATCTGGACCACTTGCAGGGTTGTGATGTTTGGGCTTTGGAGTGTAGGTATCTCTTGTTCGTTTCTTTACTGGCTGTGGTTCACAGGATTGTAGTGCCAGTGCATTCAAGTGTGTTTGTGGGATTGAATGCTTTTTACTGTCACTTAAGATGTCTCCATGATTGA
>JAULKQ010016426.1:0-10593 GCA_032356285.1 Smithsoniella earleae | reverse complement strand
ATCTTAGTATCTATCCGTGTACTTATCTACCGTTGTTCGAATACACTTGTTCTTGTCCATGAATGTATTAGTGCACAGGACGTAACAGCGCGATTGAAATTCACAAAGCTTAGCATGCTGCAGCGAGGTGATACATTGCTTGCATCCAAGAAGGAAGTCCATTGAATAAGATATTGTGTATGGATGACCCTGGCCGGGGATAATAATGCGGTGTTTTGCCGCATTTGTCTCTTAAGTGAACTCTTTTCAGATCAGCGGTACCTGGTCCACGCCTATCTCACAATCAGCATATGTCCTGAGCGCATGTCACAAACACATAACATTTGAATAAGTTCATGCGTTTTTTGGGTACGTTCGGGTGCATTAGCATGCTGGATGTCCACTTTGGTGAATAAGTTGACAGATGCTAGCTACAGTGGACTGCGTGTGCTACAATAAAACACTTGCAAGGCCTTGACAAACCATGCTGGGCATTCGAAGCTCCACGAAGCTTCACCAGAATTGTTAGAGTTAATAAGCGAGATTTCAGCCGGAAATCACCGACATGGGTCCTTGAAGCACCACCAGGCGCGCTAGGAAATTATGCAGGTCTCAAGACAAGTTGATTCGAAAAAGTGTTAGATAGAGGATGTGTAAAACAGTTCAAGGATCTGTTGAGCCCAGATCCCACAGTACCCTGTGGCCCCAGTAACCACTCATGCAGGCACTTAAATCGGCCCCTGGAAACTTGTGAACAAACAAACTGCATTAATTCTACATGTATGAATACAGTGTGCCTACTTTTCACTACGCAAAGACGTTTTAGTTGACAGGGGGGTACCTGGCGTGTCATACAATGCCCCCCCGGAGGAGAAAGCTCCTAGTTTGACTAGCCCCAGTGTCGTCCCTGGCATTGCTGATTCAACTGGTAGTCGTTTACTCACGCTTGTTGCCTTTGCATCGAAATGCCTGGACGCAAAGTTTGCCATCTCCTTCAGCATTCGGCGGACAAATGCTGACTTTCCTACGTTTGCAGCTCCTATTATGTAGACGTCTCTGCCCAGGCGCTGTGATAGAATGCTTGCACAGGCTGCATCCATCCCCTCACCTGGAAATTTTGGCCGTTATCTGATTGGAACCACCTATCCCTCAAGCTTCAAACACTTGGACTTGTACTACTTGTACTACTTCAGTTTACTGCATTGCAGCGAGCACCTGTTTTGTTGCTGACTAAATGCACTGAGAGGCATGTGATCTGCTTAAATGCGACAAAGTCCTCAAGCCATCTCTGCACTTGACTGTATTTGGTCCCTTTAGGTAGTAGATCTACCTTTGTAGCCACAATAATGATTGGGTTATTACCGATGAGGCTGCGGACTCGAGCTAGCAAACTCCCGGATGTGTCCAGAAGATCGATCACCATCACACAAATTGCCCTGGTTGTCCGGATGACCTGTATTTTCACAAAAAGCTGTTGCAGTTCTAGACAAATCCAAGTTGATTTCCTCCGGGGTGTGTCTTACGATTCGAAAATAGCTCCATAGTAGTAATCGGGTTATTGAGTTGGATCAAATAGTATCTGCTATTGCCATTTCCACCGTAAAGAACCACAAGTAAGGGTAGCAGCTCATCACTTTTCTGTCATTGAGGAGTGACTATAGTTCCTGCTCACAATTGAGCAATGCCGTCCAGATAAGTCTGTTGTACACAACGGCATGTAGTCAGTAAACGCTATTATCAAGCGCACTTTCGACATTCCTGATATCATTCCAAGATCATCCCGTCCTCGCGCTAGATTTAAGTGAAATACCGACTTGAATACGGTTATATCAATAGTACGATAATTTCTAGAGGGAATAATACCTTGAGCTGCTCCCTCAGCTGTTCTGGGGTTATCAACTGCTCCCCCTTAAACGATACAGCCGAGCCGTTATTTTCATTCAGCGGGCTGGAGAGTGTTTCTGGACTTGAATCCATATCTTCCCCAAGCTGGGTTCTTAACTCAGCCTGTTGTTGACTAAAATCTCGAACTGCCGGAACCATTTCCCCATGTGATAGAGCGCGGCACCTGAAAGTTATGTGCGCTAAGTCGTAATCTGTGTGCACATTTTTGATTTGGAAACTCTATAAGAATGACATCATAAATGAGTAGAGAGAGGGTATGTCACGAGTGTCACCTGGTGGAGGTGCTAAGGCGTACCTGTTACAAAGTTTGTGGCTACCTTGCTTGTGCCGAATTTTGGCTTCAGCTATTTCTACGTCGATAAACCCTAAGGCATTTTTGTCTGACACTTGCAGTTTAATCCCGCATCCATAGCAGTTTCCCAGTCTTTGCGCCTGTGTTCCGCTATTGCTATATGCTCTCAACTCCGGAAGACTTGTATCATCGCTGTCACTATCTAAGCTGTCGAAATATGTTCCCCAATCGAGCATTTCCTGGTCTTCATTTCGTTTACAGCGGAGCTTTAGATGTCTACATTGCCGTAAATGGTACTGACGAGAGCAACCCAAGAATTGCACTCGTGGAGCTACAGCTGCTCTGCATGAACTACCAGACACAAGACTCATGAGCACCTATGAAGTGGACAAAAAGTTTATACTCCACGTTTACATGATTGCCGGTTGTTTGCACATCGCTGTGGGAGACAACAAAAGCAATGGCACTACAACATCATTTCTACAGCCTCACTTATTCTGAATGAAGGCCGAGTTGTTTAATGCTTGAAATGTTTTCTTACAATTTACACAAAAGGTGCGTGTGTTGATGTGCTTTTTTGAAGCCAAGTACCAGGGACACTCGGCGAAGGGGAACATGCATAGTGCCTGCGCTCGAGCGCGCTCAGCCTTGGCAACAAGTACCCATCTATTTGTTCACGTTTCATTTAATTCAAAGAGACTTATCCATGATTATACAAAGCTGTTTTCGGGGCCGCATTTTCCAAAGCCCTGCATTACTGGTTCTTAAGCTTATGTTCGCGTCTGCGTTAAGTTTGCCACTTGCTACGTTCGTCTCCAGTCGCTCTCTTCCAGGAACCGGAGTGAAACTTGCCGTCACAGGATGAAGTAGCTGACTTTTTTCGATAGTCTTCTCGGGAAGGGCCTGTTACAGCAGATCCCTACGAGCACCCCCTCCTACCGCTTGTCCAGGTTTCGTACACGGTTCGTATAGTAAACAGACTATGTATATGCATATACTTCAACAAAGATGTATAAATGATTTGGTTACTCCACAGCTCACCATATTACTCGTTTTGCTAGCCTGGTTCAGACTCTTAGCGCTCATCTATGGATCAATCGAGCACTCCAATAGGAAAGCAGAGTGTGCCCGAACGTCACATACCAAGAAAATGAGACATCAATTAAGGACAATCTGTTCCCATCCTGTCGATTGATGCGTAATGTTGTCTCACGTCCCTCGCATGATCAGGTGCAGTGTAGCTTCTCCGCAGAACAAGCGCAATTTTGTAAAAGGAGATTTCATATCAATTAAAACAATATATTTCTTATACCTAGGTCAATTCCTTGGTTCCTTGCTGTGCCGGGAAATAAACGAGGCCTATTTGGTCTTTGTATGCAAACTGGACATACTTGAAATGTTGAAATGGAGTGGCATAAGTTTGGTCTGGCAGCTAATACAAGGACCTGTACACGAAATGTATTTTCTCAGCGTTGAAATTCATAGCTAGTCGGCAAGTGCGTGTATCTAGAGGTAACAGTTTGCAATGACCAAGAGTGGCGTTCGCTTCAGCGCATCAATTCAAAAAAATCCCCTCAATTCGAACTAGAACAACATCAAGTCAACGATCCGAAGATTTACAAGTTCGTGCTTCTGGAACAATTAGCACATACTATAACTGCATAATGTTCTTGGGAGGAAGCAGCCTGCGCAGAGGGAAGTTGGTGTAATTGAATCCGCATCTCGCTGCACGCGAATAGCTGGAATCTACTCTCTAAATAATGATAGCTTCAACTTGCATGAATAAGTTCTACGACACTCTACAGATCCCTATTATCGCGCCGTGTCCACTTCCAAGCCAATCGTGCGGCGTTTAAAGTTCTAATTGCACTACTTGATTCGCAAGGGATGTTTAGCAGCCGCTCCTGACGAAAGTTGAGTCACTTTCAGACAATCACATATCTCTTGGAAGTATTAGAGCGGGTCTATAATGACTCAAGCAGAGGCGGGAACCAGCAAAGGTAGCAGAGATCCTTCCGCCAATCAGCCATGGATAGAAAAGTACCGCCCTCAGACACTTGACGATGTAGCAGCAAACAAAGAGATAATTTCTACGATAAAGCGGCTAACACATGAGAATCAGCTGCCGCACTTGCTCTTATACGGACCGCCGGGTAAGCTCGCAGTGGAGCAGCGCTGTGGTTCTTGAAACCTCTCCAGGCTACCAGGCAACTTAGGACCACGCGTTTTTACATTTTGGTTCATGAAGGTACCGGGAAGACCTCGACCGTGCTCGCAATTGCAAGGCAGCTATACGGTAAGAATATGCAGAAAATGACTTTGGAGCTGAATGCGTCGGATGACCGTGGAATAGCTGTGGTCAGACAGGAAATCCAGGATTTTGCGTCTACAAAAAGTGTCTTCAGTTCATCATTCAAGCTGATTGTGCTGGACGAATGTGATGCAATGACCAAGGATGCGCAGTTTGCTCTCAGGCGAGTAATAGAAAAATACGCCAGGTACTAAAAGATAATTAAATGGCCATGGGATCAATCCTAACAACCTCCTGTTTACTGCTCACCAGAACTCCACGATGCAGAAACGCGAGGTTCTGCTTGATATGCAACTACGTGAACAAGATCATCCCCGCGCTACAGTCACGATGCACCAGATTTCGTTTCCCTCCTCTTCCCACTACTTTCGTGATGACCAGGCTGGAAGAAATTTGCGCAAAAGAAGGTGTAACGGTAAATCCCCGCTTTGCTCATCTATATTCACGCGCTTTCTCTCACGCCCTGGCAGGACTCGATTCCGCACTCAAGCCCGGGAAGCCAAACGCCCTGAGAGCGATCCAAAACACGTTTCCCAGGTTGAGTTCTGCGGTTTGGGAGATAGAGTGATTCAGTGGCGCTGTCTAGTATAATGCTTCGGTTTCCATTGTATAGTACTCTTTGTCACAACACGAATTCTACATTGATCTGTCCTTCGATTCTGGTTTTGTTGTATGAATATGGCATTGCCTGGAAGGGCTTTGGCACTCAGGCAACTGGCAATTTTATTCCATAATAGGGCTACCAAAGTAGCAGAGCAGTGTTCACAATATCCTGGGTGGGTATGATTGCCATGCGTTGATGAACTTCTGGGCAGTGAAGTTGAGCGCTCTACCTTAATATCGACGAAGTATTCGAAGTATTCGCGAATCTAGGGTGTGGTAGGCTCGGCACAAAGCTTGTAGCCTAAAGACCTGTTCATGTGACCTACAAATACGTCGCCCTGGATGTCAGGTTAGCAAGTAATGGGAGCACCAAATAAGCATGGCTACAGGCAACCTGTCTGGTATCCGTGAAATGATTTAAAAAGAATAGGCTGTACTAAAATGCTGTGGAGAAAGCAGAACAGTGAATATAATGCATTTGGCTTTAATGTCAGCACAGCATAGGGCGTCTGGCTAGCATTGTTGTGCGTTGATAGAATACGAGTGCATTGTTTTTGCCAGTGCAATGAGAGGTGAAGCTTCTAAGAAGTGGCTTCTTTGAACGAGAGAAGAAAGTTCACCAAAAATGTATGTGGTCGCTGTAGTGAAGCCTCAAGAGTCACAGATTAGTCATCTGGTCTGCGACTGCAAATAGGAGGTGACATAAAACCCGAATACAAGAGGCGAGGCCCCTGGTAACCACTCATTCAAATCTTATGGCTTTGCTCCATAGTTACAAAGGTCTTACCAAAGGGTGCTTCCCTTACCAGATACAGTTATTTCAGCTGAGATTTAACAGGTCTGTCACAGGTCATAACAGAAATTCAAAGCATAAGAAGTACAATAAGGGGCCAGTAATTTAGCTGATGCCCTGTTAAAACATTGCTGTGTTTGTCTTAACTGATGGTGTTCAAACAACTACAGCTTTCTTCTGAGCTATACCCCAAAGTGAGCACAGTTGAGTCCCACGAATTCTTTGCCACCTACACAGCATCGTAGCAACTGTGCATCCAAGCATGGAACGATGCTCGAACTCGCTCAAAGCGCCCTCCAGCTGACTATGGCTTCGCTGCTTAATATTACAGACAGCGTGCGTCTGAATGTTGAACCCGTGCACAAATTGTAGTGCGAGTTGACAAGTGATAGATAAACGTTTGCTCTTCAAGGGAAGTATTCTACACTTCTGAGACATAATTTGTATCGAAAGCTGTTTTTCTGCGCCCAAAACACACCTGAAGTGTTGCAGATGTTGCCCAGAAACCAGGTACATACCAGGACGTCGTCCACAGACAAGTGCTTGTTTTTCAAGTGGTGGCGCCAAAGGCGTGGCACTCCTCTCTCTGAATAAGAAAGATTTATAACAGGTGACGATGTTGTGTGTCAATCAATCCAACATCGCTGGACTTTCCCAAGTACCTCGCGTTCGTAAAAGTATGTCTGGGACCACAGCAAATTCATCCGAGCTATAATGTGTGCACATGAATGCTCGTGGCCAAGAACAAGTTGCACGGGAATAGAATATAGATATGTCAAGTCGCTTCGACCCCCCGCTCCCTTTCTTTCCAGTTTTGCGTTCACAGGATGCATTTCGAATCGGTAGAGCACTGAACAACAAGAGATTAACCAGGTAGCCCAAGATAGCAGAAGACGAGTCTGCGCCTCCCCCCTGTGGCGGTCTCTTTTGATTCCTGTGCGCTCATTCAGGAATACACTAAATCCAACCCGCCGCCACGGCTGTCCTATGGTATATCTCCTGGTATCCACTCTTCTAGATCCCGAGAATCTGCCCCCGATCTCAGCCGTCTGTTTTCTGAATGTTCGAACGTGTGAGCATTGTCTTGTGAACTGCAATGATGCACAGGGTTTTAGAACATGGTGTTACTATGCGTGGCTACTGGGGGCTTCGTTTGTGGTGGGCCTGGGCATGTGTTCGGTCAGAATCTGATGAGGATGCTGCAGAGAATTAGGGGGAACAGTGTGCAGAAGGGCCGTTTTGAATCTGGCCGTTCTTCAGATTTGCTTCATTTTGTTGCCTTATCTCACAAGCATGATCTGTTTGTGAAACGTTAGTCTAGATTGAATCACGCAGAGCCTAGTCCCTTGATACAAGCTTGGCCACGGAACTGTGGTACTTCTTTGCCAGATTACAATGTTGAGTATGTTAATCAACAGATTGGAATTCACTGACGTATGTTTAACATGTCACTGAATTACTAAGAGATGCACTGGCAATAGGCCAGGCCTCTCTGTGTCTAATTCGGGATTGAGTCACCTCCTAGTTATGGGAGTGCCACAGGGATAGTCAGGGATCGGAACAACTACTGATCTTCAGCTATTTGGGTTACACTGCGGCGACCACATATATTGTAAGTACTTGGTCATCTTGTGTGAAGAACCCTCACATCTTTACATGTGCGCCTGCAAGCCCAAGTCTAGAAGCTGCACTTTCCAGCTGCTTTTAAAGTATAGCTGCTGATGTTGTAACATAACAAACTGGTCCCCACATTCAGCTTATTCTCAGAGTATACTGAGCTTGAGTATCAGCGACTGCTTGGTCATGCCAGGTTACTTCAGTGTGGAGGGCCAACGCAGCCCCAAGATTGCTTTCCGACTAACATTGGATGGCTGTGTTGTCGTCTGGAGGTGCGCCATGGTAGCAGGTGCTGCAGCAAACCATCACTTGCCCTTCGCATTTTACCTACTCAAGGCTGTACTGCACCGAGTGCAAGAGTTACTCAGCGAACTACGAGCTATGCAGCGAACTGTATTGAGTACTGTATTAGATTTTAAGGTAGGTCCAAGTTCTTCGCGATAAATCGTAGATGGTGCTATTAAGTATTTGGTCACCGCAGCGAAGCCTGAGTAGCCCAAGGCCAGTATTCCGATCTGTGCACAACGCCGTGGCACTCCTATAAACAGCTGCCAGGCCCCTGGTAACCACTCATGCTGATACCAGTGATTCGCTTCCGATATCTTAGTACTTGGGTCCTATCTGGGGGCGATCCCCTTATCCAGATGAGGCACTTGCAGCCAAACTTGTATCGGGTTAGTGACGGGTCGTAACATTGGGCAGTGCCAGAGCCTTGTCCAACCAGACCCAAGGAATTGGAAACCAAGAGTAGGCCAATAGTATTAGGTTGCTACTGACACTATTGACCCTGATGCAGACGGAGCTCGATAATCAAAAGCAATCTTTCCATACATACCAATGCATGCAGGTAATCTACAGACTCAATCACCTCGAATACGTGAGCAAATATGGCTGTAAGGGTCAGCGCAAGAGCATATCCTCACAGTTGCAAAAACAGCATCATGCAGGGGCTTCAAGATGTTAGCGTCTGGATGGGTATTCTTTCTTAAATGACTGTAAATGCACTTGAGGATCGTACAAGAGTTGAAGGAGACCGAGAGAAAAGCTGTGTTACGACCTGTGACTAACCCGACATATCTTAGTTAAAATAGCTATATCCAGACAAGGGGAGTACCCTTTGGTAAGGCCTTATTACTAAGACATCAAGAGCAAATCAATAGTATTTGCGTGAGTGGTTACCAGGGGCCTGGCAAAAGGCCAGGCCTCTCTGTGTCTAATTCGTGATTGAGTCACCTCCTAGTTATAGGAGTGCCACGGGGATAGTCAGGGGTCGGTCTACTGATGTACGACTATTTGGGTTTCACTGCGGTGACCATATACAATTAAGCATACTTTATTCTCTCTCGTGAATCCTTCGAAGAACCCACTCGTATCGTAGAAAGCTGACTTCACGACAGCAAGTGGTGGTGGGAGGGCTTGGAGCCTCTCATCGCCTGCACGCTCTCAAAGTTAACAGAATGATAGCAGTAGTGGTGAACACAGCACCTTGTTTGTTCTGCGCTGTGTTTGCTGATGGTAGTTGTCCCTGGTATTGCGTTGCTAGCATGTTTTGCACTATTGCGTAGGTGATGGCTACATGCACAAGAACCCACAAGAACAAACACATGCAGCAACTAAATTGATGAGTTTGTAAAAGCGTGAGCAACTGGGCTTGCTCCAAATCGGACTGCCTGGTGCACTCACAACACCCTGACGTGTGCTGTTGTAAGGGTCCTGGCTAACACACAAAGGATTTGATTCTTCAATTTTGTCACTGTGCTCCTGATCACTTGACTCAAGTATTTTGATCACCGGGAGTTGGATTTGATCTGTGTGAAACAACGCAATTTGGAAGTATGAAGGCAGAATCTGTCGAGTCACATTGTACATTTCAGAAACAGAGGAGCTTTCAGCGGGTCTGTACACTCATGCAGCCACTAAACGTTTGCGTGGCACGCCTCTGTGCAAGTAAGGCTGGGTTTTAGAGGACTACCATGAGTGTTTAGGTTTCAAAGCGAGTGCGTCTTAATGGCCAAAGGTTTGAAAAGACTAAAAGGTTGAAGGCCTACCAAACTGGGTGTGGTCTTGGAGGAGAAATTGTTATACATCGAAGGCGTGGTTTGTTGTACAGGCTGATCAAGAGGGTCTGAAGGCTGTTTGTCACCTTGGCCGCGGAGATATGAGGCAGACGCTGAACATCCTGCAATCAGTTGTACTTGCTCATGATGGTGTCTCTGAGTCGGATGTCTACCTGTGTACTGGGAATCCATCTCCTGAAGTGATTGAGAAAATAGTCCACTGCCTGTTCAATGAAGACATGGAGCCGGCATTCACCAGCCTTTTCAAGCTGATGGTGCGCTGTGCCATCTTCTGTCCGTTCGAGATGAGTAGCGCTGGATGCCAGGCCAGGCCACGGGCGACCTGTTTCCCGAGCACAAGAGATTTCGTGCATTATTGGTAGCACAATCTCGAATTCTTCAGCTGTGACGGAAAGTCTGCCATAGGTGTCTCGAATTCAGTCGTATACATGGACGCTCGAGGTTTCGGGTCGATTTATGGTCATTCGAAATAGATAGAGACACGAACATGGACTTATCTGAGCAGCAATACTTTAAGTTAGGGCGATGGTATTACAATTAGTACAGTTTCTGGTAACTGTGTTAATTTCGAGACTCTCAGCATTCGGTGATGACGATTCGTGGTGCGGATGGGTACAACATTCGAATTATGGAGCGATGAATTGTCGAGCGTCCAGTGTACGTCATGAAACAGCTATTTTCACCTTGCATTTGTATGCCAAGCTGCAGGCGGCCGCAGATACTGTGCCTGTCTGTAGCTCAAATGTTCGGTCTTTTCAGTCGAACCAGTGCTGCTTCAAACCTGTGCGTTGCTGCGCTAGCTACATTAAAGCTAGAGTTTCTAATCCAAATGTTATTTATTTATCATAATGTCGATTTTCAACATGGGCTACGAAGTTTTGCATGGAGATTCTCATCATCCCGGTGCACTTGTACTGGTATGTGGACACTGGGGCTCCCCCCTTGGTACAGGGGATCACCGTATGACCTTCAAAGCCGGTAGTGAACTTCTAAAATGGAGCTATAGCATTCATAG
>JAULKQ010016415.1:0-10593 GCA_032356285.1 Smithsoniella earleae | reverse complement strand
CTTTATTGTTTAAATTTGCCAATGTACAATATTTGCTTGTGTGCTGCGCTTCAGGATGCGGGCTGTGGGTGCTCGTTGGCGCCACTATGGTTTGTCAATCACTAACGCGATCTTCATAAATTGGAACCCAATTTGCAATGAATTGAGCTTGATCTCACCATCGCATTCTTGAGATTCTCCGATTCTTTCTCTAGGTCTGCCTGACTGGGCTCAAGACCCAGTGCACCAGGGGGGGTGGATTTTCCGGAGGACTCGGACTTGTTCGTTACAGGCTGCAGAGGCGATCGAAGTGGCATGTGCTGTGTAGAGATTTGTTGTGACGAACATGTGTATTGATCCGTTCCCAAGTTCATGGCGCTACTTATGTGAAGGTTGTGGTTGTTTTCCATGATCGCTGCTTTCTACCAAAACAAGAAGCCCCGTAACCGAACTTGTGTGTTAATGTCTTGCTAGAAACCCTTTTAAAACAAGTCTACCGGCTAAATTACATCACCTGTATTTAGAAGTGAGAAGCTTGATAGGCTGGCATGTCGAAGGTTATAATGCGCAAATCGAACTAAGAACGCAATGGGGCAATTTCCAACAAATACAACAATATATAAATGTATTGAGTACGTTGACTTGAGAGTAGGGAAGAAAGGTCACGAGAGTATTGGTTGGAGACAATCGCATGTTACATGTACACATCACATGCATGCATGTGTGGGGCGGACATCGATGCCGCACTCGACAGCAGAAATCATGTGATTCAACGCTCTGCGGTGAACTGGCAGCCTGTAACTAACACAGAAAGAATATGGTTATTCCAGGGGGTTTTTGGCACAATGAATCGGTATTTCGTGTGCTCCAAGATTGATATTGACTCAGCGACATAGATTTTCGTACAAGTAGTATTTGCCTCCGCGGTGTTAAATGATGGAAAAGCTCCGGTATGTCAGAAGTTTTTGCCGTTATGTCTTTTACTAATCAAACTCTATAAGAGTTACATGTCAAGAAGTCAATTGAGATAGTGAGTACCGGCACAGTGCCGGTACAGGTGAAGAGTGTAGACGCAGATGATTCTTGGATCCAAGCGGAAGTTTGATTCTTGGAACATGTAGGTTTGAACTCAACGGAGGGCTTCTCAAAAGGGAAAAGGTGTCGTTTTGATTTAGTGCAAGGCATGGATCATTCAATGTAGATCATTGTTGTCTGCAACAGTTAAAACAGATAAACGATCATGTAAAACTAAATCATCAAAATATTCTTGAAAGCGAGCAAAGTTATGTGATCTTGGGGAAAGCCAGTCGACGGATATCAAATCCGCAAGTATCGCTTGTATCCACAACCTACCTCGACAAACTCTGAAACTTAGCCAACATGCAGCACCAGGCAGATCAATCACAGGAACTCCACAAATATGTCAACGTAACTGATGGCGCTTCACTAACGTCAGGGTTGCCAAATAGCCAGTACATTTTGAAACAAGCTAATACTGCAGTAGACAGTTAAAGCAATAACAGGTGAAAAAATGTATAAAAAACGGCCACACGCATTCAATCCACAGTATATCTACTCATGCACGTCTTCCAGAAAGAAAATCAAGCTATTGAACATGCTACCACACAAGATGTTAGAGATGCTAGGGCTAAGTTGTGAGTAGCAATTCACAGCGAAGTTCCAGCTGTCAACGAAAAGTTATCGGTCTCCACCTCGCAAAGCAAGCACTAAATGCAATACTGAGCCACCTTCAATGTTGTAGTCTCTTGCTGTTTTGTCGTCATTCATTTGCTTTCCTGCACCAGGTAACGAATTGTTAGAGTGTAGAAGTAGGAAGGCCGGCACTGTTGCGCGAGATTCAACACCGCATCACCAGGTGTGCACACTAACCTGCGAAAATTAGTCGCTGCTGGATGGGTGGAATGCCCTCCTTCTCTTCAACTCGTTCTTTGATTCGCTGAACTGTGTCGGTGGGTTCAATATCAATCTCAATCTCTCGTCCAGTCAGCGTCTTAACCTTAATTGTCATACCACCTCGCATCCTCGGCTGCAGCCTTATGAACCCAGGACCCTTTCCTAGCATGGAACAGGCTGTTGCCGAGCTAAGCAACATTGTTCCGTGGCACGCGTAGAAATCACCCTTCCCTGCAATCCTCACCGATTCTCGTGCCGACGTCATTCCCGAGGATACAAAGGACGTGGACATATCTCTCGAAAACCAGTACGAGCTGAAAAATTGAAAATATGTTACGCAAAACAGCAAACCAAGCATCTTTAGTTCTTGTTGGCGCGTTCATGTCCTTGTGTTTTCGCACACATTGGTGTAGAATGTATCCTGATGTACTGCAAGTGGCTGCTAGATGACGTGAGAATAGTGAAGGCAACCTCAATGGATCAGCAGTAAATTGCTCTTTCAAAGGATTCAAAACCATTGCCTCCAGCAATTTTCTAGATTATGGCACTCGAACAGCGAAAAAGGTACAAACAATTTATAGAGATGACTTGATTCACGCTTCCCGACCGTGAATTGCTTTCCGGGTGATTCTCTTGAGCCTACTCATCGGTTGCCGCGGGTTACGCGAGTTCGTAACTGGCTCACCTGGTAATTAAATTTAACCGAATAAGGCCTACATATGCGCCATTTACGTGTAGAATCAGCACAGATAAGCGGGGAAAACTCTTTGGCAAATTCCTGTGGCCAGCAACATGTCGTGTGAGTAGCGAACCTTGAGTTTCGACACCACAGCTACTCGTCGGAGTCAGCGGCCTTACAGTGAGGAACACGCAAGAGCCATCCTGGATCTGGTAATGTGCCACCTTCTGGACATCTTCGAGCTGTTTGCCGGAGAAGATGAGACACTGCTGGCAACATTGTATGCCATCCTTTTGCTGCAGTCGACTTCAGTTTCAAACGCATCAATTACACGGCAACAATATGTGAAATATGGCACAGCAGACTTTGTGAATTGTATATTATCAACTTCGAATTGGCCGCTATAGTACATTGAAAATGCACCAAAAGGCGAAAAAACCAAAAGCGTAAACTTCGTAACAGATATTTACCGAAGAGATGTTCGTACTTCGATGAGATCTTTTACATCGCGTATTGTACTGTCCGAATCAACTTCGAGGCAAATCGACTTGCTTGCAAAGCTTTTTACCTCAATTTTCATAGCTACGGCAGGAAATGGTAGCCTGAATTATCTACAACCTCAAAGCTATCTGTGTTCAGGTATTCGGTCACCTCCAGATACTTTCAAAACGGAGAGCAAACGAGACTGGCCAATTTCTCATAAAACTCGGAACATAAAACAACAGAAACCAGGTTATTTAAATAAAACTGCAAAGCTTCTCTAGTTGAAAGGTTCGGAAAGTCTTGATAGTCAATTCTGCATCACATGTTACGAATTATTGCAATGCTGTCAGTAGCCCCTCGTAGCCACAGCTCGTTGAACACACTGAAAGCGTATTCCCAAATGTGTTGTCTTCAATACACAGTTTCGGATAAGGATAAGCGCATATTAATAAAAGGCTCTTTGGTACCCGCCATCTCCTACACCAGACCGCTACTTGCAAGATCAAACTCTTTTGTATCAACATGTGACTTTGCTTTGGTTCAACTTTGAACTTGAACTCAGAGAGCTTTGACTTGAATAGGTGATAATTATAAGAACACGCAAATCTGCTGAGTAGTGAAAACTTAGTTATCGAGTTTGGTTGTCCATATCTGCCATGCGACGGTCTCCAATGAAATTACCCCATGGTCTCCAAGTCGTTGCCAGTGTTCTCGCTGCGTTAGGGTACATGTTATACCACCTATTACCTGGGTTCAACTTTATCGAGATGAGAGGGAAGCCGAGGGTAAACTTGTACTCACACTTGGTTACCGAACACCCCGTCGTTGTAACTCACTGCATCGCAATGATAGTGACACGAATACCGCGTAAATATTCGCATGTATTATTACAAAAGAGCAAGCCCACAAATGTCTATTGAAAAGATGGCTGATAATTGGATAAGAAACCAAATAGCCATGTGCTTCGTAGGCAGAAAGCCAGGATTGAAGGATTCGTCGTCAGTAACAGTGCATGTTGCCTCTCTTGTCCGTAAATACGAAAAGGATTGCCCAGATTGCGATACTGGTTGCCTGTATCGAGCGTTCTGACAATTGTGTGACAGGGACAATCATAGGTGGTACGAAGGAAATTTCTCGAAGATGCCCAACTGTAGCACATTTCGACTGAAGTGGTGGACGTGTACGAACGCAAAGTACTTGTTTACATAGCTCGTTATGTCTAGCGAGAGTATGTCCACACCACGTTGGCCTCGAAGGTGGTGCTTGACGCTGCCATTGACGAGCATAGGGTGCGGATACTGGATTCAGTGCGGAATGACAAGGGGGTATCTCATGAATACTGGTCAATTGAACTCGGAACTGGTTATATTGCGCAAGTGGACATTGGCGTCTTCTGCTGAAATAGTCACTACAACTACGGGCGTCTCTGGATGAGCATTTGCTTCCATACTCGCGAATTTGTAGTATCGTCTTGAGAATGAGTTTCTCCTGCGGTTGGTAATCGTGATATCAAATGACGGTTGAAGCCATGATTAGCATCTGCAAAGAAATTAATATGGTTTCAGGCATGATTCGTTTCTTGGCAAACATCAAGCAGTGACACTTGTATGGTTGACTAAGCACAGCGATGTTAGAGGCATATAATATAAATGAGATCTTGTAAAACATCATTACATCAACGAGTGCACAGAGGTTTCAGACATACAACCGCCTGAATGAAAGCACCCTGAGCACTAGCATCATGTGACCTTGTAAAACGTTTTAGCAACTAGATTCAAATCAGAGATGCTACTCGTTTACTAATACCTGACTAACTCTACTAACTCGGACTGTATCAAAACTTTGTCACAACCTCATACAATCAGTGACATTCTAAGCTCAAGATGTTTTTTTGTTGGGCTGCTTCAACAGAATATCAACTTAATGAATTAGAAACTACCATTAAACTACCCAACACGGAGGAAAGCATGCAGAAAAAGTCTTACACTCAATGTCTGAGACAAACTATATTATGAGCACACCTGCATGATAGTGAAGGGATCTGTTGCCCAACCAAAACATGTTCAGCAGCATGTTGGTGTCCCTTGCTAGTGCATTGAGCACAGCCACCCTGTCCAACACCTGCAAGTAAATTCAACATGAAGGAATCTGGCTGCAAGGTCACCAACTGAAAAAGGAGGTTGGTAGATATCCATGTGTGATACTGCTCATTCTGTGAACATTTAAGGTTTACCTGAGAATCTGGAAGGTTGCAAACACGGGGAACATTGAGATTAGAGTGCTGCGACACAATGTCCTGCAGTTCCCCATCAACAGACCATGGAGTTGTTGTCATCCACCAGACCCTGAAGCTGTGCTCCGCTGCATGAAAATATTCAAGGTCACCGGTAGGAGAAGTAAAAGTTGCCATGGTCAAGGTGTTAAGTTACGTTTTCGCGGTACGGATTGGCATAGCTCAGAAGTCTTATACCTGTCAAGTATTTGCAAAGCCGTGGTACGTACGGGCATGTTTCGTGCTTATCCACAATGCCACAAGACTGGGGCTGGGACTCCATCCATGCACCAAAGTTGATGAGTATATCCGTTGGCTGGACGGATTCTGCCAAAGATAAAACAGACTCTAATGCTGCATATTGCTGTGTAAAGTACTGCAAGTACACCAATGTAACGGCACGCCCTTGCTCATCTCGATACGTAAACACTCTCTGCTCTTCTACTTCGCCCGGCAACAAGTCCTGACGCGTGCAAAAGCATTTTTCACGAGTAAGTACAGGCGGTTCATCCACGTTGAGTATCTGCGATGACTGCTCGTAAAAGGCTTCCCAATTGGCAAAATAAGCCTGCAGCGCGAATGAAATTCATCGTAGACATCTTCCTCCATGAACAGCCAAAAAGTTATGCGCACCTCTGATAGCAGGTAGTTTGGATTTCCTGGTGTTGCATCAGGACAGACACCGTAAGTCAAAAAGTGAGCGAGCTCTAAGTACTGATACCTTGTGATGCTGTCACCGATAAAAACCAATGTACGACCGTTAAGCTTCTCAAAGTACTCTTGTAGCGAATACGAGTCTAATCCTCGCTCAGTGTTGCACCTATGCAATGTCACATCAATAAAATACTCCTCAGCTAGGCACAGTGCAAGACTAGCCACAAAAATCCGTATAATCCACAGCAGTACTATCCGTGGTGCATAAGCCATTGCAGTCATTGAACTGGGACATTTCTGTTTACACCATATTGCTCAATTGCGAGTTTTGTCGCCCGCACCCAATGGTGTGAGAAGATAGCGAAAAGTAGGACGCTGATAATACCTATATCTACATGACAAGCTCGTCAACTTCTCCTAGGCTTATGGCTCTTCTTTTTGAGTTACGTTTGGACTTAGTGTGGACATGAACATCCGTGAAAGCAGCACGAATCGCCGACACCAAACGTCGCATGATCGACCTGATAATGATCGAGCTTGAATAGCCAAATTAACACAAAGCCCCCAACAAAGCATAGGATTCGCAACGATCAGGACCCTGCAGGTTGCCGCCCCACTTACTGTTTATATTGACCCGCTTATACTCAACCGCTGTTTCAAACATCTGAGGCTCGAGGTACATGGAACGAACCGGTTTGATGTTGCTACCATCACTTACATAGTGAAAACGCATAACAGGCCTGGAACACTGTTTATTATTCCTTGACAAAGATACTCAAGTGAGAAGTTGTAAATTGACTTACATAATTTTTCAATTCTTCAAGGCATAAGTTGCACTGAACGTGAAGTATACTCTGATTCAGAGAGAAAAGTCACGATGGGTCCCAGTTGTCGTGTGTGCCATTGTGTCGTTTCCCTCGAGACTTGAATGTCAAAATGACAAGCAGTCTGTTGCTGAGAAGTCATGGTCAAGTGGAGGGCTGCATAGCTGTTTAATGAGTTGTTACATGGAGATGTCCTCTGAAGTGATGCCCAACATATCACCTTTCACACCCTGCACTAAGAGAATGGAAAACCCATGTCTACTGCTTAAACCATAACCTTACGTTAAGCACTGGGAACCGTGCTTACAGGTCTGATTGTAAGTAACTGCAATTAAAAAACTCAAAATTCGATGTACACGCCGCTAATGTATATTCCTGAAACGTAGCAAAAAGAATTATGATTGGGCAACTTCTAGTCCAGCTACCTGAAAGCTAACACGAGTAACAAACTACTTAAAACCATAGTTGTGGAAAATCCTGTAATTAGACACAGACTTGCCACAGGGGGACAAGCCAATACAGCAACACAGGTCCAGAAAACAACATTTTGGGACAGCTTAATTAGTGACAACACCTGCCTCCATACTTGCCCGGCAACGGCTATGGTGCGTAACAAAAGCACGCAAACAAATAGTATGAAGCATTGAAGAATGCGGGGATTGGACACTACCAACTGATACAACCTCACCACCAAACGCGGGCGTCCAGGATCTATAGCTAGCGCATCGCTCTCAGCACCGTATTGCTCTGTAGAATCCCTACTAATCAAGCTCTTCGAGTTATTCACATGCTCAGCAATGCTTGATGCGCTCTGAACGTCTCCATGTACAAGGTCACTTGACGTGTTTGCGGGGTCTCCAAGAACATGACTGGAGTTCAGCAAAACTTCCACATTTCCGTTCTGCCCATCTATAAACTTACTCGTGAGCGCTACGACGTTTAAAAAACGGGCTAAGCTGTTAATAAGTTCGCTCATGTCGTGGTGTACAACGCCTCTCAAACTGACGCATCATTGCTGGATGTCTCACCGGGGACCCTGCAAGGGAAAAACAGCTTAATTAAATTTAAAGCTATGATAAGAAGCGAGAGGGGAAAATAGCAATACTTGTGCGCCTATTGTGCGAGTATTGAGAAACAAAGTAGGAAAACGGACAACTGTGGGATGCAGCTCACGAACCAAATAAACTCTGCAAAGTTTGATATGGCAAAAAATGAAGTCAATACGAACATCGTCCTCTCTGAAACATACATGTGTCAGATTATGAAAGCTGAATGCTGGGATTATGGGATTCTGGCATCATGTCATGGGCACGGCAGAAAGAGCAACATTACTGTCGATGCAGATGTGCGGGAAAACAAGTTGTGGGCACAAGCAAAGTATTTCAGACTGATATGAAGGCGCTGACTCGTATTGCAGAGGAACAGCTGCAACCGCCATTTACCTAGCTAACCATGAGTAGCCGCTTTGTAGCCCACATGCACAGTAGCATTCACCCACTGGTTGTGTACGACGCCGGATCTCCATTCGGACCATGAACTAAGGGAAGGTAGTTGAGCTCGGTATACCGTTGCTAGATTAGGTGCGATGACATTATCTCGACGTGCTGCCCTCACCGATCCAAACAGGTTCCCGTCGGTAGAAGAACAGCATGGGCTACCGTCTTCACCTGTGCCTTACCAGTATATACAATCTAAATATTTTGATATTCCTGATTCGGCTGTAATTGCAACGAATGTATGTGTCTGGGCAGTGATATTGGCACTGTTCTCGAGAACTGGGGGAATAGTACGTCACCCACCCAGTGACAATTCTCCATATTTAGCGAAAAAAATTGGTCACATTTTAGTACATTGTAAAAATATGTAACACCTGGCATGTTCTTGCCCTGTATCTTGTAGTGGGATCTCTGCCATGTCGTGCGAACTCGCAAGTGCTCTTCCCCAGGCGAAACTCAATAGGTGCATCTTTCCTGGGAGTTTAAATATAAAAAATAAGATATACAAAAAACAATGTTCTCTTAGCTTCTTCTCTTAGCTTCGTATTTCTTTCTGCTCACGCTCACTCTTCTTCCTGATATGTGCCCGCAAGGGACATTTGCATCATCTCCATGGAACATTGCATTCGAACAGAAATAATCCACCAGCACAATTGAAAACATCGATGTTTAGCTTGTGTGAGAATTCTGTGTTGTTCCGTGCCTTAATAGGCTCGCGCGAAGAACGGAACCCAGGGCCCGAATTTTCAAATCGAAACCTAGCCGAATTTAATGCATTAACATCGCGGAAATATCCATGCGTCTCAAGATATTTATAATGGATCCTGCCCTGTTTTTCCACCAGCCAACGACCAACATGACGTACTTCAAATAGATCATACAACATTTTTACAAGTCATCAAAAAACTACACTCCGGTAAAGCGGCTGGGGAATCAGGGTGGACTTGTGAACATATCAAGTCCGCTGTCTTCAGCTCCCCTGCCGCCTGTAACTCTATCCTACGCACAATTAGCTGTATGCTAGCAGGCCAGCTACCTGTTCATCAAGACTTTCTCACATGTAAAGGTATTGCACTAATCAAACCCAACTCTGGTGTAAGACCCCTAGCGATATCTGAAAGTTGGATAAGAGTTGCCAGCCTATGTGCATTGAAGATGTGTAACGAGGTTGGTCCATCACTTGCCCCCCTGCAACTAGGGGTAGGCATACCGGGAGGTGCCCAAACTATTGGCTTGGCAGTGACGGCAGCCCTCCACTCACAACATGACATAGCAGTAATCTCTTTGGACTGGAAGAATGCTTTCAATTGTTTGTCCCGTCAACAAATGATTAACGCAGTAGCTGATAAAACCCCGTCCCTGATACCATATATTCAATGGTTGTACGGCAACCCGGCATCGGTAAAGTTCTTCTCCGACACTGACCATACCACAAGTGTACGGTCAGAGTCTGGAGTTAGACAGGGCGATCCTCTCAGCCCGCTACTTTTTGCGCTAACGCTGCAACGAGTTCTGGAAGAGGTCAGTGCAGAACATCCACAGGCACATATAATAGCGTATGGTGATGACAGCTTCATCCTTAGTAGACCAGATCACATTGCTACAGCGTAACACCCACTTTTAAATTTGATTGAGGCCGCTAACTTAGGCATCACCAATGTGCCCCCATAAAAGCTCGGCTTTCTCACGTACTCCCCCCAAACATCTCATACGCACTAGGACAGCAACTCGAAATACCATGTGCATCTAACGGTATTCTAGTTCCAGGAACCCCGGTAGGCACACCTGCCTACGTCACAGCTCATGTACAGTCATCCGTAGATAAGTGTTGTCAAATATTAGATCGACTCATGGAACTCCCCGTCACAACAAAAATTAAATACCTGATTATCACATGATCCATCCAGCGGAAACCACTTCACTTTCAAAGGTTACTTTTATGGCATCTCATTTGCAATCAATTAATTCAGGTGCATGCACACATAGAAATTGCCCTTATGCAACTTTTACATAATACAGAAGCTTCCCAGGCATACAACATTGGGCTTGACATCCCAGGAGTAGAAACACAGTTATCACTACCCATCCGCATGTGCGGATTTGGTGTGATTAAGTACTCGGAATCCACTGCTGAAATTGCATGGCTCACAGCAAACCATCTTTGCCACACAACCATGCATATGTACAAAGCTCATTACATGTTTCATCCCTTTACCACTTTCACAGCTTCCAGCCTCCCAAAAAATCGGAGCGTGTGTAATTTACAACTTTCAGGTGATCTCCGTTTCCTTC
>JAULKQ010016404.1:0-10600 GCA_032356285.1 Smithsoniella earleae | reverse complement strand
GCCATGGCATTGAACTGTATCAGTGTTTGTTTGCTTGCTTGTGCCATGTCGCCACATACTAGCACGGGTAGTTGGCTGTTGTTCGAAATCTGTGATACACCTGGAACATAATCCCGAACACAAAAGTATCTTTTGACTGCTGGTTTGGACTGATACAATCTTGTGAAGGTGAAACCGTTGACACTCCTGGTACACCACGTAAATGGGATGGCAGGTTAATCGTTACATTCGACATCACTTCAGACTTGAAGAGATCAACTCGCAAAAAGTGGGATACCGGCGGAAAAACTCTACCACAAAGTTTGCCACAAGCGAATGTTAAAATGTTGACACGCTTCTCAACGTTTGCTTACGCGGCTTTCTCCAACATATATGGACGCAGTGTAAACTAGCTCATAAATCGCTAGAGCGCTACCAGCGATTTCGCACAAATCGCAAGCGCGCGCATGCGATTTCTCACGTGTTTCTCGTATGTGGACTCCCCCTAAAGCGCCAACTTGATGGGGTTCCAGAACGGTATAGCGCAAACAAAGCTGTCCAAACAATTTCACACGACACCAATCTTGTAGAAATGTAGCTTTTTTTTTCGTTCAACATACTCGTGCAATGCGTTCTCACGGGAGGCAGAGTTGTGAATATCTTGGACGGCTGCCTACCGATGCTTCTTCTTGGTTGGCTTTCTCCAGGGTCTTCCATGTCAGGCAGGTCTTCTATAGATGTTGCATTTTGACGCACAGCTCAGGGGGATTTAAGAGTTGTTCACTGTTGTTCAAACGTGATCCACCTAACATGCAAAGTCAGAAGGACGCACATCACAGACACACATGCACATAGCAACTAAGGGTAGAAAGAGCTCTCAAGCCATACAGCACCTGCATAATATCAGTTCACTATCGAATGTTTTGAGTGCGAGAAACATTTATCTGACTCATAGGAAGTGCTTGACGCACATCTCAGGGGGATTTAAGAGCGTGATAACGCATAAAATTAGTGAATAACACGAGAATGTACCTCTATACGAGGAGTAAACCTCAAAAAACCCGATTCAAGTACCACCTCGAGCACAGGGCTACATTGAGGCCAAAATTTTCCATGGAGGATACTTATATAATAATCTTTGTCTCAACGTACTTTGAAATCCTCGCGTATGAGATTGGGTTGTGCAATCTTCAGGGATTAAGTCACAGGAGGCCCTGCAGACTGAGAACAAAGTGGAAACAGACAACAAAAGAGCTGAATCTACAACTTTGAGCACATTAGTCTCTACCCAAAGTCTTGCATCAGAAATGGTAATTTGGGGGGCCAAGATAACTTTTCAGAAATGTTTAACATATCACGCTGAATCCTGTCTTATTTGACTCAAGTCATTTAGTTAGTAATCATCATGTTGCTTCACGTGTACAGGAGCGCAGGTGCTCTCTCGAAAACTGGGCTTTTCCCGCCCCAACAATGTACGCGGATGTAAAACACGTTGGAGCCTTGGAGTATTCGTCCAAGCTCTCAGAGTTCGAGTCATTTGTTGATAGGGCAAAGCTTTGAGCTTTAGATTGGACAGCAGTTCCAGGCCCCACCTCAAGTTGTCCATCACAGCCGGCTGGAGCCACACAATGCTCAACGTACACGCAAGTATCAAAGTCACAGCAAAACGGCCACCACTGGAGTACTGTAAAACTTGTTAGTGATTTTCCGTACCTCCAGAACTACGAAGCCCGACAAAGATTTCGAGATTCCTTAGTTACATTGGCCAGCACTGCCCAGGAACCCACAATTATTCTAGTAACAGATGCAGGTGAGACAGTCTACTTGATTCTTAACTTCTTAACTCCATCCCATCCTCTCTTACAATCAGCTCTCTTCATCATATGATCGTGCCAAAATGGGGGGGAAATGACCATCATCTATCCTGCTGCAGGCAGATCATCCACTGGTACTAATCCTTCAGGAGAGAGCTCTGGAGGAATGCAAAATCTGGAGCAGACCATAATAGAAGCGGTCAAAGCGGGAGGTGGTAAGCATATTGCGTTCAACCCACTGACCGAGCGAGCTTGTGTCAAGGAGGTCAAGCGGGTGTTGCGGGATGCCAAGAAGCATCTTAACGATACACACGTCCTGAAGATTGTGCAGGATGTGCAATGTGATCTGCGGAATGCAATACAGACGCTACAACTGTACCTTTGTGGTGGTAGCAGTTTAAACACTGCCAAACAGTTCTCCACAGCTGGTCGCGACCAAGCCAAACATTCCAGTGACTTGGGTAGGGACTCAGGGTTGAACCTTTTCCATGGCCTGGGAAAAATACTGTACAATAAAAGATTCTCAATCTCTGGAGAAAAAGTCATTGAAGTGGAAAGGTGTGCGTTTGTGCTCTGATTTTCGCAGCTGTATGTGGCATTTGGGGTAGCAAGAGAATTAGATACGTGATCCACTGTAGATTCCTGAATAGATTAACATTATGGCATCCCACGCCATGAAATGTGAAGCCATTAGAATTTGTTGATAGAAGGATTAATGATGGCCATTGCTTGAAGGCCTTAGCAGACGAATGACTCGGTAGAAAAAGGGGACAAATTGGATCGTCAGAAAGTACTAACACAGCTCTAGTCTGCGGGCTCTAGATCTCGCAATACAAGATTAATGACATCAACTTCTTCGGGAAATTCATCTTTGGCGTGCACAAGCTTGTAGATAGTGGAATGAAGCTAGTCTTGCAAACTTTTCTTTATGTTTTGATAAGACAATGTGCGAGATATTCTACTTGTAATCTCTGGCATACTCTTGGATTTGCAGCTGCAAGAAAACAGCACTGGTCCATTTCCAATGCAGTTCCACTGTAACCAAAATCAGCCTTAACAATTTTATTCCAAAATTGCATTTTCAACCCTTTTTGTAGATCGTCACTTGTGAGAATTAGATCAGAAGGCTACTGTACAAGAAAGAAAGCATGACAAGCCTGACATTCTGTTTTGATCATAGTAAAATATGTATCATGCTTCTGTACATTCCCTGAGTTTGTGTATGCAATCGATAGAAACTTAGGAAAGTGAGGGTTACCCTTAATTCATGCGCACTAATGAATTGGGGCCATTTAGTGGAGTCCCCACTGTGATGAAAGTATACCATGATTCTGTTGCAAGTTTGCTACTCATGCGCAAAGGGACACACATACACGTTGTATGTGGGATCTGTTCATTCATGAGTAGCATGTAATCATTAACAAGGACCTTGACAGTCAGCGAGAAACCTAGTTCTTGATTGTGATACATTCTCAGTTTCTATCTTGATTGGCTCATTTTTATGATACGCTCCTGGTCTACAGAAGTGTTGTTATCCAGTTACCTTGACGATGGCCCAGTGTACATTGGCATGCTCAATTAATTTTTGGAAATAATACAGGCAAAGTTTGAGTGAGAATTCCTCCGTGATATTGATGGCTTCGTGATTGATTCACTGCTTTGAATGTGTTCAGGAGTGCTGAAACAGGGGGGAGCTTGGGCCTTGGTGCCTGCCCACTAATTCCTGCTGAGGACATTATCTCTAGATGTGGTGTTGGGGCTCAAACAATTACTTCCTTTCTTTTTGAGCACTACTCGCACTTTGTAGATGAGGACGCCATACATGATGCAGCAGAAATTGCCAACAACTTTTCAGATGCCATGTACATGCTAGGGAGAGGGTCCAATGATACTGGTAGCTTTGGTGCGCTGTTGACGGGTTCGCATTTGGACATTTCAGTACTGTTGCTGCTTGATCTGATGTAGTGTGGGGTGTAGGGAAGCAATGGATAGATCCGGAGCATTTCACGCAGTCACCTGCTGATGCTGTTGCTGGCATGGTTTCCTGTAGAGGCTATATGTGGGCCAACCAGCATCCAGCTCCTCGAAAGTGGCACCCACTTGTGGGGCCCAAGATTGGGGCAGTTGCTCGTGCTGTCGTCCACAACTACTCAGAACTTGTTGAAAGATGTTCTATGGGAAGATCTGAGCTAGATCCTGTCAGCATTGTCGCAGCACAAGTTATTCCATATGCTAGGTTGATGGCTGCTGCGTTACCAAGCCATCCTGGTTCACTCTGGTTGCCAGTGAAATGGAAAAGGTGGTGGAAAGATTCAGCATTAGACGTCCATGGTGGTGGTATAGAGTCAGCACACGAAGTTCACCTTCGCGAGGAGGATCCCATAGAGGATTGATGTGGAATACCAGATGAATACCAGCAAACAAAGAATAACCAGCTCTATTATGGCAAGTGGAGCTGCGTCCTAGGATACTCGAGATTTAGTTGCAGATGTATTATTCTGACCTCAGGCTGAGTGTCGAAGTCCTGTGAAGAGTTGAAATCTTTAAAACAGTGCAATGGTACATTTAACTGTCATCTTTGCCGTAAGAAGATTGAGAATGCTCTGTGACCCAAAGCGAGAACATCAAAAGTTAGCAAACACGTTGAAGGTTGGTAGTATTTAACAAAGAAGACGAGTGGAGTAAAATGGAAAAACGGAAGATGTCATTATCCCAAGTCTAACTGTTAGCTCGCTGGTAGCCTGACGACCTGTGCGGGATCTTTCAATACTTCATATATTATCAGGAGACTATCGATGCTATCAAAGACCAGCCGCCTTGGATTGAAGATGATCAAACACCTCCTGGAGTGTTTGTGCAGCTGGATCTGGGAAGGCAGGATGCATTCCAACATGTGGCATGAGTGCCATCTGACGGGCGTTCTTAATGGCTCTTGCTATTTTTCTTTGAGTAACCGCCCGTATCTTGCCTCTTCTTCTGCCAAGTATTGCTCCTTGTCTACCCACAAACAGCTTCATCATTGCCACTTGCTTGTAGTCTATTTCTCGCCGCACCTACCCAGCAGCAATAAATATGAGCTTAAATAGCTTTCCGAAGTGAAGAGTTGAAATAATAATTAGCGTACCTGGGCATCAGTATATGGCAGCGGCTCCTGCTCACTCAGCAGCGTCCCCTTGTGCATCAACTTCTTGATATCTTCTCTACGTTTCAATACACGAGCCTTTGAGCGTTTGTAAGGATTTAAATCAGCAGGAGAGTATGTATCTTTTGGTGTAAATCTTTTCTGGGCGACTAAGTTGGATACACCGGTATCGCGAATGCGTTGAAATTCAGCTTTCAAGTTCTCTTGTAAGTTACCGTGGCGTGACTTCTGTGGCACATCACTGCACAGATACGAGGAGTGCTGAAAAAAATTGGCGCCGAGATTGTGCACAGATTTGCGATCTGCACTGTGTTACTGCGCCAGTAGAGCTGTGACCAATCCGCATTATAGTGATGGGAAGGGAGGGCGCACACTTCTTTACTATACGTCCCACTGTACCGAGAACAGAATACCCGTCCGAATCAGTAGATGCCTGTTGGTCCTTGTATTTCGCTAGCCAAGGTAGCTTTTGCATATGCGCCTCAGCAATCGCTCTTCTAGCGTTGGCATAGGCTTCCCTGGGCGAAGTCATACGTTCTACCGCTGTCATTTTCCCTACATGTTGGTGTTGTAAAGGCCACGTGCATTGTAAGAGAGATATCACCTACATCATGTACTTGGGCCGTCCTTCGGAACACACCTTTCGCTGCACCACTTCGGGGTCCATGGCCACGGTCTGGGATACGCTGCAATCTCTCTTGTGCAGCTGAGATGACTGATCTGGACCTATTGTTGCTCCTGGGAGGGTTACTTTTGTTTTCATCATCGGAATTAAAAACAGGACAAGTCACCGATAAAGCTCGCTGTTGCACAATGCAACAGGCTCTAGTTTCCCGGAAAACAAAGCTCAAGTTCCTCAAGCACATATCGAATCGATGACGAGGAAGTGGTGCTTTCCGCACGAACAACCTTCAACGTAATTGTTCGCGCTTGAACAGCTCTTACCCTATGACATAGCCGCTCTTCTCAAAATCCGTGGGGTTTCTCTACAGGGAGGACAGATAATTTCAAAGGGTTCCCAATTCAAGAATTCGTTGCCAAGGTAAATCGGGAAAGCGCCGATTGCATCTGAACATGGACGCGGGGGGCATGCACGTTTTGACCTGGCCATAGACGAGTACGTTCATGTCCAAGTATACATAAACCGACTACCCGCAACAGATCGCAGCCGGTGTTGCTATCTTCAACGCCCCTGGCTTTTAATCAGCACCCGATTCGTTTTAAGGTTGACTAAGAAGTACTGACTTCCAGGAAGCTGACGAGCTGAACACTTGAGATACAACTTGCAAACAGAAGTTTTTTCAGTCTTGTAGCGGGAGAAGTTGTGGACGAATAAGATGTCAGATTCGGCTTATGTTGAAGAAGATGTGCCAGCCATCATTGCCGAGCAGCTGAGATTAACGAGCATGAACCCGTTAGCGATTCAGAAAAATATGCAAAGTTTAACAAAATTGTACGAAATCCGCACATGCACAGGCTCTCTAGAACTTGGAAAAGGCAGCATATCAGCTGTGCTGACTTCTTGCTGTTGTGCAGTAGAGTACTATCATCTTTATTTAGTGGGGCAGCTTCAGGAATACTGGGAGTCGAAGGACTCCCAGGCTTTGGGCTGTTCTTCTTGCAGCATGCTGTTCTAACACTTATTTTCAGCATAAGGTGTCAAGTAAGGCCTGGAAAGTATTTTCTTAAGGGGTATGCTTCCTAGTTAGTTGTACACACTCATCAATTCTGTTATCTTTCGTCAATCTGGAACACTTTTGGAATGCAGGTGGAAGAATCTGATATTTAAGAGCATGTTTGCCTCTGAAACCTTCATGACATATCTGTTACTCTGGACGATTTTTTTCAATCTTTGCCACATTTTTTAAATATCCAACGTACATCCCAATGGGTTTCAATCATCAGCACGCTTTCAAGAGCGAGTTTGTGCGCCGAGAAGGTGAAGACAGGTTCTGCCACGAAGCACTTTCCTGGTATGTCTCGCGATGGAGTTGCGGGATGTGACGTTCTCGAGTCTCGCCTCTTCCAAGATGAAGATATTTCAGCATCACCGTTACTGGGACAAGGTAGATCAAGCGGACCGAGGATATTCTAGCAGAGAACGGATGTCATTCACCAAACATCAGACTTTAGACGTGTGATATCAACGCATTGTATCTGTACGGATTAACTCGTATAGTGGGTAAGTGTTTTGGAATGCAGCTAGCTATTAGTCATGGGACCCAACCTTTGTCCATACCTGTCGAACTTTGTTTTGAGCTGGTAGGCATATAATAATTATAAGGGCGTAACTTGTTGGAAGTTGCCATATCGTGTAACTTGAAAACAATGAGTTGGCAAATTGGCCTTGCAGTCAATGGGGCCAGGGTATCACGATAGATGTGTTTTGCATAGTAAACCGGAGTACCCACACGGCCACACCAACTGTTGTTCGACCAGGTCATCCAACCGAGTGGCTCATGAGTGTTGCATACGTGAAGTGACGTGATAACTGTACCAGTTTTTTTGTGCGGCGTACTTTTGGTAAGTCTGTTCTTTGTTCACATTTCGCTTGGCGCGTGAGGAAGCAATCTGATTGGTTCGTGTAGACACTGGCAATAAGAAGATGCACCAAATATCATGACTCGTTAATGATTTCTATGGATATCAACTGTATGGTGAAACACATAGTTTCTCAACGAATTACTTCAAGCGTATCGTGACTGTCTTACATTCTTAGGGCAGCACAACAGCCAGCAAGGAAGCCGCGGCATTGCCGGTATAGACCACTATATGTAAGCAGAAGGTAATGTTTAGAGTGTGGAAGCTATTCCCTTGATGTTGGAATTCTAACACCGAGCAGAGTGTTTTATGTCACATTTCTTCTCTCTCACTGCGATTGTGCTCCAGTCTACCCATAGGTGTGCATCCTTTGAGAGCATTAATAGTTTGGGTTTGAACTCTTTTTTTCAAGATTGTTTTGCTGTTGCATTAGCTTGCTCATCTCGAGTTTTGCGATGTTGCCGGGTTTACATAGGAGTCATGGCTGTCGGGAATCTAGTTCAACCTTCCCTGAAAGAGGAACTTATCTTGCTGCATTGTATGGAATGATACTAGCACCAATAATCTTCCATGGGCTGACCTCCTTTACATATACATATTAGACCAGTATTATGGACACACCATACACTAGATTCCATCAACGTTTCTAGAAGCTGCCCCATCAATCATAGCGTAGGCTTAACTAGCGCAGTAGCGTTTGAACAAGCAACAGAGCTTGGGTACGAATGATCCATTATAAGTCCTTCAACGATGCGCATCTCTTTTCAAAATGACGGAGTACACTTTTGACCTGTGGGACCGCTCTATGTTTCTTGATAATATTTGCAACTTCGTAACAAACACGAGTTACATAGCAGCCCTATAAGTAATATTTGATTGATACGAATATGGTGAGATTACTCAGGAGTATCCAGAGGAATGAATTAAGGTGAAATCTGTGCCTTTAGTTCGGCAGACATTGCTTGCCATCCTGTTTCAAGGGCTGGCGATTGACTCAGATCATATTCACATGTACCAACGACAAGGTGGGCATGTGGAGCTTTCTGGGTTTTGTCAGATAACTTTATTTAGTTTAAAAAGGGCTTTGGAGAGGTGTGGGGGTAGTTGAAACAACATCATGTGCAACGATGTGTACACTTGAATGGAAAGTAAGTCGATCGGAGAACATTTTCCTTACCGTTTCATATGTAGACGTGAACCTAGCTACGTACACTGCAGCCAAATTGTGAGAAGTCGTGATGTAGTCCATTGGCAAGTTTACCACTGTGATTGACTTGGGAAAAGGGCTGCTTTTGGTCGCCATAGTGTAACATGACCAGCAGAAGACCAGTAGCAGTCTTTCCCTGTGGTGCTACCATAAACAGGGAGGTGGCAAATACCCAAATACACAGCCCGAGTCCTGGCCTGGCCTTAACCACCCATGCAGATGCTTATGATCTGCACTCAATATGTACTACTTAGGCTTGATCACGGGATAATCCCCTGTTCCATACAGAACACTTACAGCTCTGTAACATCATGTAGCTCGTTATGTAGGGCTTTCAGACCCTGTAATCGCAGGATTTTCCAGATTCATCCCACTCTTAATGCGCTGTATTGCATTCACGCATCGCCACCCACCATGTGAAGTATTCACAATCAAATTTTCAGGGTCTAACTTCAAGTGAAGAGTGGCAGTATTTCATACTGTAGACTTTCTGGAGGATTACGGCCAGCTCTGCATTGAAGTGTGAGACCCCTAACCCCCAATCCATGACACAAAGGATCCTTGTTCTGGCTGTTCACAAGAGTCCGGATCAACAATCTTCAGCATACCTGATAAGTCAGCTGAACAAGCTACATATTATCTCACTGTGTAGAATACCTGCTCAAACTGCAAGCCACGTACATCAGTCTTCTTTTAGTGCTGGCTACAGAGGCTTGCCAACCCTTGCGTCTTCTGTGTTTTCTGCCACTCCTTCAACACTCCTTCAACACCCGCAACCTCTTTGTGCACATACACCGGAAGCTGTGGGCCGTACTGTGCTTTGCTTAATTCGCATCTGTAGTTGATGTCTTCATGTAGTAGTGCAATACAGTGCTTTTTAAACAGATTCAGAATAGCTGGTGTGAGATGCACAAGTTAGTATGGGCAAAGAGCAAGAACAACTCTGTCTTTTGGATCAGATGAAGGACAGATAGTTACAAGCGTTGTCTTGTGCACATATTTGAATGAGAAACTGCGCCCCAGGTGCCTCAATATGGTGTGCGGAGTCAACGCAGCTGCCATCGATTCCTCAGGTAAGGGAATATCTGCAAGCTGGCCTTCCATCAGAGGGGTGGGCGCCAGTGTCAGCACTGGCATGTTGAGAATCTCTATGCTAGGATAGATTGACGATATTTGAATAAGGAACCCTGAGTTCACTGCCACTGGCACAGCCTGGAAAGAGCGAATATCAGAGCTTACAACATGCACAGAGCCTGCAGCCGCTTGCAATTTGCCGTCGAGATTCGAGGTGTAGGTAGCTTCGTATTGTTGCATTCCGCAGATTGATCAAGTCGGTTTTGAGATGGTAGCGCCGCAATGAAAAGCCACGTGCCTGCAGCCGTATGGAATGTAGCTGCTGGTAAGACTACCGGGGGGGGAGATGGTGATAGAGAATGGCACTTCTTGTCACAGGGAGTCTCTGCCTGCCGACCACCGGCAGAAGCCTGATAAGCTGCAATGGGTGATGGTGATGGCCACAATCCTGGTGGGGATGATTTGCTTCATTTCGTTGTTGGGAGGCCGCGATCCCAGGCTCCCTATGCCTGACTCCAACTTGCCCATGATGGACCGCTCCAACACCATCAGCAGAAAGCTCGGAATTCTGACCCGTGCGCATCTTCCTACCCCTCAAACTTAGCCCTTTCATTGTGTACGTACGCTGGATTAGCCAGAGTATACCGTACACCGCTGAAATGCACTGTGTTAAGATTTAATATGGCCAGTGTGCCCACCATGGGCTGGACAATGCACCTAGAGAGTGTCACTATCATCAGGTCATGGCAGGGTGTAAGATGAGATACCAAAAAATATGTAAGCTGCTTATAATGTGGACCTGCAGGTGAACTGGTGCTCAGGCATGTTGTGTTAATTCTGACT
>JAULKQ010016393.1:0-10602 GCA_032356285.1 Smithsoniella earleae | reverse complement strand
CTGCATCCCTTCTCTCAGCCGGTGCACCTGCCTTCTTGCTTGCTGCACTTCTCAGGGTGGCACTAGCTGGATGCACTACTGAGATGTCCACATTAAGGATGTCATTGAGGGTCATCACATGCACATCGCCTCTGTTCTCGTATCCTTCCTCCCCTGGCTGGATGTCGGATAGGTGACAGTTGTGTGGTTCTAGCACTCCGCGCCCTTGTCGATGTAATGATGATTTTATCAAGTTATAAAACATTTGCGTCATGCTCCAATCATTCTGATAATGTCTCGTACATGCCACAGCCGGTCGAGACAGAAGGAAAGTGTTTCGTGCAATTTGTGCAGTGCTTAAAACGCTAATAAACTCTTCTCTCTTGAAAGCCCTCTCGGTCTATTAATCGATGATCACACGCGAGGTAGCCGGTACAATAAGAAAGGAGCAGTGGCGACGAGGTACACAGACGTAAAGCACAAGCGCTGAGTCCCGCTAGTATCTCAGGACTTGAGGCGGGCCCATTCGCAGCAGCGTCTACACTGACGTATCTTAAACGTCACCAAACGTCACCGTCAACAGACTGTACAAAGAAAATACGGCCCAGTAGGTGGTTTCTTGTACAAATGTCACACTTATTCACCCAGATCACTCTGATGCATTGACTCCAGTAAACCCCAATTCATGCTATCACTCCTACCATTTTAAGGGATCACGGATCGTGTACAGCTATCGGCAAACAAAGGGCATAGCCAACAAACTTGCGGAAACCTTATGTGAGTTGGCACTAATTTCTTCGCACACATGCACAATTCGAAGTTCTCTAACTCATCATTGTCGCCTAACCGCGCGCTGATTTGAGTGTACGCGTTTAGTTTTAAGCAGCGAAAGTCCGTGTTGAAGATCTCGCTGGACTACACCATTAAAATACTCTTGCTTGGATTGTTCAAGGAGAAGCTTGACCTACGAATCGCCTATAACTCTCAAGATTAGTTGCAGCTGTGAGTGGTGCGTCTCTGACCGCTGGCCAACAGCGTGCTGTTGCTAATGTATGCACATGTTGATACTGGGATCCTCTTACGGGACCCACTTAGAATTAAATGGAATTCATGCTTTGTACTACACATCTTATTGAAACTCGTGAGCTAAAATTGTCTGGAAGTGCGTTGAATAACTTCGTTGATAAGTCTGGGCCGCAATGGTTCCCTTTAGGGAAGTCCCTTGAATGTTCCCACAAGGGGTTCAAATTAGGAACATACCTGTGCCTCGGATGATGTTCTCGCGGGTGATCCGAAGAACTTGGGCTATAAAAAGAACACAGTTGTGTCGAAGAAGACACTGCGTAACTACTCGAGGGCCGGTACTCGAGGGCAGGAAATCTTGCCTTTGCTGGGAATTTGAATTGTCCCTGACTAATGGATCGCTGAGCGGGGGTATGCAGTGGTTCTTGCTTTCCTTTATCACGTGGCGACGTTCACAAACAATATTCAAGTTATCTCTGTAGTCGCCCATAAGGTGCAGCCATCGGCATTGTGCTTTTCAATCGACAAGAGCTGGAAAACGAACTCCCGCCTGCAAAAGAACAGAGCGGCAAAAACGCGAACCATGGCGCCTCTGCAATTTCTGCGAGTGTGAACTAAAAATTAGTGACTCAAAAGGCGAGGAAGGCCTCAAGACTTGCACGAAAAGACCAAGCTGAAAGACAGTCGAAGCGGTCACGTAAGAGGAGCAGGAAGGAAAACGGAACAGTGTGTCCATAAAGTACTTGTTTTAGGCAAAATGAACGCGGTATCAAGCCAACAGTGCTTCACCCATCGCTCGGCGCAATGACGCGGTGCAAGAGTCGCCTTTCCAGCAACTCGAGGTACAGTAAAGGTCACTACTGCAGAGGGATAATGAAAGGATAATGAAATTAAAGCAACTTGATTTGGCTTTCAGAAGTGTATAATGCGGCCCCGTTTCACCCAGTTCCATTTTGTACGAGTCAACGCATTTTGACGGCCGCTGGGATCAATATGCTGCAACAAGTGCTCAGCATTGACCACTCGGATTGACATCAGACAGCCAGATGCTCTTGCTGACTTTGCTAGAAGTAGCTCGCATAGCGATTTAGTGGTTTTTTTAGACAAATTTGGTGTTAGTGCTGTACCCCTCAAGAACATTAGCCATGCCCTCCGTTCCCCAAGTGTACCCCGAAACAGCGCACCCTTTTGTACAAATCTAGTATGTCGCCCTGACCCAGAAACTACAAAGACAATTTCCGAGATCTGCAATCCTTCTCCGCAGTGGAAAGTATCCAAGTTGAATTCCAAAAAGATGCAGCAACTTCGTTCAGAACTTATGCAACCGTGGATTTTTTCTTCGATTCGTAAATGGGATGATTGCGCGTTAACTTGGTGAAAGCCTTTAGAAGAGTTCTGTGCATTTCGTATTCATTTTTTTCGATCTAATCAAGAATCGCTCGGAGACTTGCTCACAGTCTCCGTGAAACTGGCAGCTACAGCAACCCACATGGGCTGGTGTGGGAGCATTCGATGCTTATGCAGACTCTATTATTACACATTAGAGTTGCTCTCCGGGCATTACTTTCATATATATCCAGCACTGTCCCTGCTTGCTATGGAGTGACATGTGTGGGGGGCTGCTCGCAGTGAGTGGCAGCAACAATGACACACATGTTGTACAAGCACTTCATTCACAGATTGAAGTGAACCTCTGGAAGTTTCTTGCTGCATCAGTACCAGCATTGTAACAAAGCTTGGGGTTGGAGTTTTATTATGTGCCATTTTCCACATTTCATTCGTTTAAAGTTAATAATGTTCCATCAAGGTTTGACTTGGTTAGGTGCAGAAGTTACGTCTTCTTACCACAGCCTTCAGGCCAGAACACACAATTGCTTCTATCAGTTGAACACCCCAAGCCTCATTTGAGCTTACGACAGGCCGTACGCTTTGAGTGCACAGTTAATGATATTGGGGAAGCAAGTGCTGTTTGATATGTGCAGGCATGCCAAGTGTTCACCTGCAGCTTGCTTGGATCTCTCCAGTACTATTCATCTTTACCCAGCAGAACTTACAGTCCAGAAACACACACCATTGCTGTGATGGAACGTGAGTTGTGACTGTTCAGGTATTGGACTAGTAACGCAATTGCACGGTCCCTGAATGCCCAAATTGTCTTCAGTCATCGACGGTGCCAAAGGTAACAAATGTGGGAACCAATTTACTAGCGAGTCAGAGAACATATGGTATGTTGTTGTGTATAGAGAACAGCACACATGGTAAGCAAAGGCTTTCCGCTACATAGTTGCCTAGGTTCTCTTTGATCGAAAGGTTATAACAGTGGCAACACGGGTGCTTTGATCAACTCGCAAGGAGGTCAACAGTAGTATGTATCGACCCAAAAAGTGCTGTGTGCGACGGGAAGCTGTTGATGCAAGACGGTGAAACAAGTACCGGATTCCACGCTCAAATAAGATGGCCTGATTATAGATCATCTTGGACCCAGTTCATGAAATTACGCTCAAATCAACTGTTTCTCGAACGTTTCCTCTTGCTCGTTCGAACTTACAACGAAATCTGCTTAGATAACATCTTGCTCCGTTTTTCGTGCAACCAGTCGTTCTGTGTTGAAAATTGATTGCAGGTAATTACCTTGAATTTCTATTAAACCTAATAAGTGAATAAGCTTCATTTGAAAGGCCAAATGGTATTGACCATACTCACATTCATCGTCACTTGGAGATGACACTGCCTCGAGCTTGCTGCACCTACTTAACCTAATTCCCCGAGACTAGTGCATAATTTATAACAGACTCCTATGTTGAGACAAATATCTGCACCAGTCACGCAGACAGTGGCCATGCCGCCTTCATGTAGCTTGAAGGTTAGTAGATGCAATGGCACTAAAAGCCTGGCCGAGCTCAACTTCAAGCATGACAGACAGCAAATCGAATCAGATTGTTTCGCATAATACTGTATAGCAGTATCAGCCATAACTAATGCTCTTGTGCTGAGCGGTAAATGAGCTTGAAAACGGGCGTATTTTCTTTTCATTTTTAAATATAATATTCACATCACAGGTTAATGGCGCTTGGCCTCAGAAATAATTTACACCATTCTACTTGAGGTGATAGATGTTATTGCGAAAAACACTTGTATCTTGTGTTTCACCCCGCCCGTGCCCTTAGGCGACCGTATGTGCTCGAATTTGCTCAAGCCGCGAGTATGTAATTGATCTTGGAAAGTAACCAATATTTATTGATCTGGGTAGACATGACTTGCTAGACGGTGTTTCTATACAATAGCAGCAGTAAAATCGCGCATGCAGCGGTACTCGCATTTGCGCTCTCTGCCAGCGCTGTTTTGGAAAGCGGCGGTTGAGAATGGGTCCCTGGCTTATGGAGCTTATGCAAACAGGAGCTTGACTTATTTTTCAGACAATAATTTGCCGCGATTTCAGGTAGAGTGTGGTCTGTTTAACACTGTTCACTCGCTGTTGACAGCTCGAGTACTACGTATGCATCGTGCAGAACACGCAAGGTTTGAGCGCGACGTTAAGGACAGTTAACACAGCGGCTGCCACAGTACCCGATGCTTTGACCTCAAATTCCACAACTATTGAACAGCGGCATTCTGAACTGGAAGCTTCACCCTCAGCTAGCAGCAGTGACGAGTCGGTTAGATTTCGTTCCGAATTCGCTCATTTCCTTAGAGATGCCTGTGCATCTCCACAGCGCTCTAGAGATGCCTTGGACGCAGTACAGCAGTACCTCCAGAACGCAAAATTGCAATTGGAGCAACATGGGAAAACCCAGGTACTATTGGACCGCAACATTGTGCGGAATTACATAGCGTGCGAAGACAATTTACTTAGGTAAAACTTCCTTCGAATTCCGATGTGCTTTGGTCCCGATCGTTTAGGTTTCAGAAGTGAAGCAGAAGAAAGGTACAGCCACTCGTGTGCGCAGAGAACATTCTCGTTCGTCAAGTGGCAACCTATCGGAGCTTAAAGGCACACTCACCCGGTTGGCTTTAGTGATTCAAAATATGGAGCACTTGATGGTCCACACAAAAGCTCGAGACGCTGACCATTGCACTCACCAGCTGTTCAGACGTTACATGTCTGCGTGCCGCCTCACAAACGATGTCAAACGAGCTCGCAGTGCATGGAATGCTCTAATTAGAATTGGAAAGGATCAGCTACTGCAAGACGTTGACTTGTGTATGCTTTATGTGGAAACTTTGCTCTCAGCAGCACGGAATTCCAAGCTTCCCGAAGAATGCATCTTATTACTAGACGATGCAATCAGGTTTGCCTACCTCGGTAACTGTGCGCAGTCGAAAATTTTCAATTGTTAGCGGGCCATATTCTCTCCACCTGGCGAGCCTAGAGACAAATCCGTCGGTGGGTGTCATGCCGCTTACTCTACCGACCAAGGCAGCATGTAGCAGTTGCCGAGAATAGTACGCTTGCGATAAAAATCATATCTGCCCCACGCATTGGTTGAAAATGTTCGCGGGTCTTCGTGCACATCATCCCCGTACGGCCGACTCGTGTGTTGCAGGGAGCTGACGAAGTGGAAGATGCGGCCAGCAGGGCTTAAAGGACGTATAATTGCAGATGGTCATCTTCAAGACGAAGCGATAAAGTACTTCACCCCGCATCAGCACTCGTATGCGATTGGACAGGCGTACCGTGACGTTTATCGCACAATTCTTTATCACTGCCAAGGCCAGGAGCAGCTTCTGAGGTTGCACGGGGTGCTCAGTACATTGAATACTCTTCGTGGGAGTCTTGCAGAGGGTGAGCCTGTACCGTCGTACCTCCAGGTTAACCCGTTTCATGCACACGAAACGCTAGCTCGCCTTGCAGCCATGTTTGGCTCTGTTGACAGCACAGAGAACAACGCGCAGTACATGGTGTGCCTCTCATCTAGACCAGCTTGTATCTCTACACCGACGGTACGATAACGCCTCCCTGTAGTATCGCCTAAAGGAATCTTCTCGTGTTATCAAGTGTTGTTATTTCTGGTTCCTGGTTGAACGTGATGGTTTTATGTCGAGGCGCGACTTCTTTCTAAACGTTTGAAAGCAAATATTGTCTTCAACGGTTGATCATTACTAAGCATTGTCGCAGCTATTGCCTTGTAATCGTCATTCCAACGATTAGGTGACACTGCTGGCGTAGTTCGGAGTGTTTGGGACACCTCAACCTCTGTTTCCATTCACAACAGAAGTTGAGCTCGGAGGTGAATTTGGATGATTTGTCCTCTGTTACGCGCATCATTGCTGCTGTGCACGCAGGAGGAGCTGCTGGAGTGGGTGTTTCAAGATCTCGAGCTGCACATGAGCACGTCGAGCATTGGTAGGCGAGAGATGGAAGCTACAGACGCATACCCACAGCACATAGATGAGGGCCTGGTTCAGCAACTCATCCTCTTGTGTGAACGCACCTGCAACAGCAGGCTCGCGGTCCGGGCCTTTTCCGCTCTGGAGCGCACAACCTCCCGTTTCCCAGTGCTTGACACTAAGGGCCGGGAAACAATAGCCACAGGTACTCGAGTACCAAAGCAGTCCACATTTCTTGGCGTCATCCACGCTGTATCCGGTACGATGCCGCCCCGCCTATCGCAACTTCTGGCGTCAATGCCACCAATAGATCACGAGTATAGATAGTCAAGGCAACGCCCTGATACAACAACAAAGTTCAATTATTGTTGAGTGTCTTGCGTCATTTTGTGTTTCAACGTATTCGTCAGTTCAATAGCTCATGGGTGAAGCTTTGCAGCAGCGCAGAAAACTGTGAACTGACGGCTTTGCGATTCACGAAAGCTCGACTCTGGCGAATCTGCCGGTTTTCAACTTTCCTTGCAGTCCTTGCCTTTTTATTCTCATTTACAAGGAGACAATTTGCCTGCGGCTTCAAGGGTGATAGCGAAATCATTCGGCCTGCTTGAAAGCCGTTTGTCTAGAGCGCCGTGTAACAGACAAAGTGGTGAACGAGCAACACACACAGGCATCATTAGATTTCCAAAGATTTCCAAGAATTGCACTCAAGATGTGCACAGCTAACTGCAGTTAGACCAGCTTTTCTGCAAAATCTTTTAGCCTTATCAAACCAAAGTCTGTGCTGCCTGGGAGTACCAAAGGTGTGAAAAATGGGCCAAGGCAAGATGCCTGAGTGGATTAGTTCCAGATACTATTCACACATGCCAAACAGTAAGGTCACTTAGATAGACGAGGTTCTATCGAGTTCTTTAGCAAAGCGTGCAGGATTTGGTTGCGTAGCAGAACACTAACCGTCCATTCTTAGTGTTGAGCATGTGACCAAGTTTGGCTGCAAGTGTCCTCAATGGATCAGGATATTACCCCATGATAAGACCTAAGTTTTGGCCCCCTATTTAAGTGAGTTCCACCTGGACAGTTGGGGATCAGACTACTACTGGTATTCAGCTATTTATGTTGCACTACGGTGACCACGTATACTGTCAGTACTCCCTATTGTCTAACGCGAAGAAGCCTTGTATCTTTACAGCAAGCCATGCTTAGACTGTAGTAGGAGAGAGGGTTGCAATGGTGCGCTTTGTGGTGGTTGATAAGCTTATTAAGTACTGGTCTTCTGCTGTCAGCGGCAGGCTGTAGACTATGCTGTTGGACGTGTCTTGTACATGCACTGCTAGGCCTCGTCTTCATATCCTAGTGTTAGTGCCAACGGCTCGAGACCTGGAAGACTCGTGACTGGATCAACCATCTCAAGTGCTCTAAAACTCATTGGCCTTTCCTGGGTAGCTCGTGTTCGCGAGCATCTTGAAACTCCCAGAATTCTAGTTGCCTGCTCAAGCAAACTGGGTGCTGTGTTGTTTAAACTGTATTGTGTGAGTAACAGAGGTTGATTGATCACCTGTTGAGGTGTTAGTCTGGCTTTGTAGAGGATCCAGATGACGGGCAGCTGAGGCAGATGCTGCGGCTTGTGGGTAGGCTGGACGCGTGCTATGACCACCCTGATGCATCACCAGGGCTAGAGGGGGCATCAGCCTACCCTATCCACCACCTTTCGAGCCTGGCCAAGCGCATTGGCCGCAGCCCAGAGACGTGGAAGAAGGCTTGGCAAGATGTGGTTGCCATCGACAATGAAGGTGGACTGAGGCAAGTCCACCTGAACTTGCTCATCGCCAGTCTCGCACAGCTCCCTGATGGAGCCGTTGTCGAATCCTCTGTGGACTCTGGCGCTTCTCCGGACACCCCTGAGCAGGTGTGCATGACTTGGATTCCATTCTCAACCTGCCACACTGTTCCCAGCAGGTCTCATAGCACGTCAAAATACGCTATTGCGACGTATGCAGGGCAACACAGAAAACAGTATTGTCAAGAAAGCTGCGGAGTTGCACGCACTCATTGAGAAGTGCTTTGACGGGAAGCTCACTGTTCAGACGTACAATGCTTTGCTGAGCGTTTTCTGCAGGTGATTCTCTACCCTCAGTCGTTTGTACCGCTTCCAGAATCTTGTTCATTCGCAACCATTGCTTGATCTAGGAATAGTATTTGTGTTTGATACGGCATGAGACAGCTTTTGTGTTCGGAGCACCTTTGCGATGTACGAAATCGGGGCGTTTGAAGCATTGTCCGTGTGCACCCTTTGTAGGCCACACAACGATTATTCGCAGTACGTCTTCAACTTGCTGAAGCTGATGGAAGAGAAACAGATTCGAAAATCGTTCTACACTTTCGAGTTACTGCTGGGACACTGGAGCAATAAGCGTGTTTTCGGCGGACTCCTTGCTACTGTCGAGGACATGATTGCTGCGAACATGCGCCCTCGCGCGTCGGTATTATTCCACGCTGCTCAGAAGGCAGAGGCTGTATGTTCTACTCCTGTAATCCTCACTTTGTGTACATTTGGCCTGGACTGTGGTGTGACAAGACTGTCGACATGTTCAGACTGTCGTCTTCGCAAGTTGCCTCTACCATCTATACTTAGCAGTTCCCATTTGAGTGTTGCTCGTGCAGGCAGGGATGCATCCAGAGTCAAGGGCAATCAAGCAGGTGCTAGACAAACTCGGCTACTCTTCGCCAAGGAGACACCAGCGCCCAGTTGATGAACGTGGTCGAGTTATTCATCACAGTTACTAAGATGCTTTTTTGGATTTTTTTTTTTTTGGTATTGTAACGAGACTCGTGGAAAACATGCCGGCACAGTTCTCCTGGCTGCAGCAACTGCATGGCGCGACTACAATCTAGCTATGATAAATGTTCGAACGTAACATTAGAATACCAAGTATAGCTGTTTCCGACTCTGCGTGGGGAAAAGCTGTTCACATTTTGCCCTCGCAACAGGACACCGTCCTGGAGAATGAATTTCAACTACTGAGTACAAGTATTTCTACCGCACGCTCTTGAAAGGTTGCATCGAGTTTGTGCGACTTCGTATACCGTACTTGGCTACTGGAATCTATGCCCATTGTTTGGAAAGTAGTAAATCGCTTCCCTGTAAGCTTGGAATCGAATTTGCAACATGGCACCATTTTAGTGGTCTAGGTGTCTCGGGGATCCATTAGTGATGCTTAGTAAAAGTAGTATGGTTCTTCTGGAGATTCAGATGATCTGTAAAATGGATGCGATTTGTGTTTCAATCTCCCCTGTATGTTGGTGTTTATTTTGTCATCTGCATGAGAAATTCCACAAACTTGGCGCAGTTCATATCATGTTGAAGCAGATATCTCAAGGTGATGAGATCTGACGAGGGATATCATGGTGATGGTTCGAATAATATTATGATGATAGAAGTATAGCTTTACTCAGCAGGGGAGAGGAAGTCTGATTATCATTCAGGATTGACAAGGAAGGTATGAGGAGGTGAAACATAAACATGCAAGGAAAGTTACAGAGGAATAGCTTTGCTGTCATCGAGCATTGAATCTTGGAGTGGATTTGAAAACCAGCAGAACATTTGATTTATACTCAGCAATGTGTGCATGTGCAATAACAACTTCTGACAAGGCACAGTTCACGCAATTTGTCTGCGAGGATTTAAAATCTATTTTGTAACTCACCAAAGTTGTTACTAAGATAGCTGCTATTTTACTGGTGAGACATAATATCTGGAGTTGCCTCAATTGTGTCCATTGAGCAAAAATTGTACATGTATATGTGTTGTGCTGACAGGAGGTCAAACTGTGAGAGCTGTGAATGTCTTTTTACATCACAGAGCAACTCTTAGATCTTCATTGACAGCTAGTTTCCATGAGTGGCACTTCTCGTGCACAGTCCTCTCTCAGTCCATACTACTTATATTGATCTACTATATTGATCTACCCTGCCATGTATTCAGACAGGCGATCGTACCTCCTGTGTTATGCCCAGCCCCTGCCGTTGTTCCCCGTGAGCAGGCGGTACGGTCCCAAAGTCGTCTCCGCAGTATCTGCTCACCTGGCACCCTAGCGCCAGTACAGCCGCAAATGCCGTCTCTGCATTCGGAGTCTTCCAGGTGTGCGCAGAGCTGGCCCCGACCTTGCGTAGAAAGACGCCGATTCCTTGGCACACGATGGTCGCCGCTGCCTCCGCCCGGTCCTCCTTGGTCTTCGGCCGCGTGAACCACTCCTCCGCACGCCATATTGTGCCCAG
>JAULKQ010016382.1:0-10605 GCA_032356285.1 Smithsoniella earleae | reverse complement strand
GCTAGATAAAACCATTAAGTATCGCTTCAGATGGTTTCAGGACTCTTTTACCTGTGAGGAAGCATTCTATTGGAGGGGAACAAAATCCGTCCGGTTAACGGGCCAGGTCGAGATAGTTGTTACTCTTTTCATTTCAGGTCACGGCAAGGCATTTCCGATGAAAACCGGGCTATTTTAATCGCACTGACCCCTTCCCACAGTGATGGAGAAGTTCTGGGGGCAGATTCAACAGCGAAGCTTCGGTGCACCGAAACGTCCCCCTCCCTACGGCAGCACACGTACTGATCGCCGCTTGGCGAAGCTAACCGCCCGCGTTTAACAGCGTTGCCGGATACTTCGTCGCGCACAACCCATTGCCAGCGTTTCAAGCTACAATGAAGCGAATACGCGATACGGTCAACTTGGCGGACTGGTCGGTATTGAAGGAATGTTCTAGAAGCTTCAATCGTGGCTACAGGTGAACCTAGCGAAGTCGGAATCCGCTTAGAACACGGGACAGCGTCGACGCGTGCATACCGCATGAGGCACGGAGCACTCCTCGATTTCGTCATCCGAGACGCCGCGCCGCGTGTATGTGCCGCACGGTACAATGCGGTTCAGGTTGGCCGCCGTTGCAGCGGTGGTTTCGGTGCAGTTTTTGCGGCCCAGCCTCGTCGAGACGCGCGGCGGCGCGTCGGTCACGGCGCCGTCGCTGTCTGAGCACTGGAAGGTGATGCGGCCCGCCTTCTTCTGATGGCGCCGGCTCCTCCCCTTCAGCGCCGACGGCGGCGGCCCTTTGGCGGCGTGCCGGCGCAGCGACTGGAGAAAACCCCGGTCGGCGTCGCATTCGGCGACTATTTCGGCGAGGGTAACACCCTACAAATCCCAGAACGTTCTAGAACATTTCGGAATCTTCTAGAAGAAGTCCGAGCAGCGGAGCGCACCGAGTGGGACGCCGTTGACGACAACAACGAAATGACGCTCAGGGCGGACTCGTGAGATAGCGCGGGGATAAAGTGCAGCAGCGCGTGGGTCAAGTACTCGACGCGGATGGATGGGTCCTGGGCTACGAAGGCGATCGCACTACGCCACAGCTCCATCAGCAGCCGCTGCGAGGTTCCTACCTCCAGGAAGGGTTGAGACAGCAGGCGGCTGATGTCATCAAAGTCATCCAAGCCGGACCGGGACGTGTCCCCCTGCACGAACACCGCCCTCGAAAATCCGCGCCCGAAACCTCCCATCTTACACCACCAAGCCGTTTCGGGGTTTCTGACCTGACAAATTTCCAAGAAGACGACCTGAAGCCCTCTGTTGATGGCGTCAGGCACAATTTCGGCCCGCTGTGTCTTCAGGGCCCTGCATGAGTCACACGTAACGACGCTGGCACCTTAAGCCCGATGCGAACTTTTGGAGGCAGAATCTGTTGGGCACCTCGAGCTATTCCGAGTCAGACGAATCCGCCGTCGTCAACTATGGCTACCGGTGCGCTCGTACAGCCACAGATATTTCGCGCGGCACACACCTGACGAAGTGTAGCACCATCACTTGAAGACGCTCGTCAGGAAGCGGTGCATGGACGACCACCTCCGCGGCAATCGCCGCGCCGTGGCCCCCAAGCGTCCCGTCCAGCACGCCGCGCATCAGCGATGCAACCAGCTCCTTGCACATGTTCAGCAGCCGAGCATGGAACCTTCTAGCAGCTTCGCCCTGGCTCTGACTCACCGCACAGTCCCCTGCAGCCACTTAGGCATCAGTCTCGTCGAAAGAACCCAAAAACGCTACATTTAGCTCCCGTCCCGAAACCATGTTATTTGTTGATCCAAGCGAAACAGAAGGAAGTATTCAACTCAAACAAATTTATACAGGCAATCGCCCAGCGTCGTATGACGAGACTTCGAGATTCTGTCAACGTCAAGAGGCACATCGCCAGTTTTGAAGGGATTTCTCTGTGCATGCTACCCATGCACCGGCGTGATTGATGATTATACAAGTAAATGGGTACCGCGGATGAAAAACCGGCGAATGCTCTAGAATGTTCACTCGTACGAAATCGAACCGATTCGAGCCATCAGGCATGCCTGTCCGTGCTGCCACGTGATCGCACCGGTAGCCACAGGGGACAGCAGTCCCACTTGCTCGATCTGGATAGCCAGGTCGCACTTCTCGTCCAGCAGGCTCTCGGCGAGGGCCCAGACAACCTTCGCCATGTCGGAGGTGACGTCGACGTGCAGCAGGGTCGTCGGGTGGCTAGAGGTGACACCGTCGTCCCCGAAAGGCGGCTGATGCGCGTTGCAGAGCGCCAGGACTTCCAGAAGGGCGATGGCGGCGTGGTGCTGAAGCTCGAGGTCTTCGACCGCCTTGGCGGCGATGTTCAGCTGGAACGATGACGTGGCCTGGGACGGCGTGTCCTTGGGGGCCAACATGATGACGTCAATCAGCTGCACACTGCAAAAGCGTAACGGACAGGTGCGCTCTGAAGACGGAATGTTCTAGAAGAGTCGCAAGCCGAAAACACATGTGCGAGGTGCGAGCTTGCCGCAAGCTGTGGATGCCTTGGGCGCGATGAAAGTGTGGCGTAGGGGGAAAACTGCTGGAAAAGGGCCAAAACGTTAGGGTTTGAGTGTGCAAATCGTGTGGTGTGGGTTGTAGATCACAATAGGGACGCGCCTGACACGCCAGCGAGCTGGCCTTCCGCTGGACTCCCCGCGATGTCTCGGCTGCTCCGCTTGCAGGTTCGACCGCGCGGTGCTCTCCCGCTATCTCAACATAGAGCGATCGAACCTCGGATAGGAGCATATAGTAGATAGTCCACACGGCGCCTTGGATGACAGCGGGGGGCATGGGCAGCCCTGAATGCGCGGCGCGGCTGATTAAAGGAGCCTTTATCGTTATCGCGGTGCTCGCATGACCGTGTGTACTGCGGAACTACATGTCGGGATTCCGCGCAACCGGCGCGTGAATATCAATGCATGTAGAAGTGTCTACAGGGGCTCGCTGCGCAAAACCTGGCGAAAAAAGCTCGAGCACCGAATATCGTCTTCCAGGACATAAAGAGGGAGTTCTCCTCGATGCATGACGCTACTATCGACGCGTATTCGCGGACAGCGAACACAAACGAAAACTTTTGTTTGCTGTTACACTGAGTGAGAAGAGGGCAGCGTGAACGTGTTGAATGATGCATTCGAATTGGGTTCGAAAATTGGCGTTCAATATGCATGATCTACATGCATACATGTCCCTCGAGCGTTCCGCACCTGCGATATGCGCAGAGATTACTTCTGTCAGGTGGTTGTATACATTTTCAGTGGCGACAAGGGACTTGCTCCAGGTATCATGCATAGCTAGACGCATACATCTGCGCAACGTGGCGTGAAGTGAATAAACGACGTTTGCGCACGCGTCCGCGTGCGACCCGGAGGGCGCGGCGTCCCGCGGCAGCTCATGGAGCAGCGATCTACCGTCCTGCAACCAAAAAGGTCTGGGAGGTTTTGGGTTAGAAACAAAAAGTAGTAGACCGTTGTCAGAAGCGCGTGGGAAAGTTCTAGAAGCCACGAGATGCGCACCGTGAGCGACGCAACGTCAGCGTCCTTCAAATTGCGTGTGCACGTACTGAGCATTTCCTGAGTGGATTCTAGAACGTTCTGTGCAGCGCGGGCCGCGATGTCGGACAATGTGGGTATGGGGAGCTGTGCACAGTGTGCCAACGCGGTTGTGCACGCCGTTAGCACATTTGCTTCGTGAACGTGGCCGAAAATCCGGGCGACACTCGAAACGAGATCGCTGAAAGCCGACACGCGGTTGTGGGACATGTACAGGGTGTAATCCATGTGGCACATCACCCTTGCTAGTTCGGCCACCTGGATAATTCGTCATCATGAGTCACCAAACCATATAAGAGGGTCGAATTGTTTGAGCGAGTTGTTTTTTATTGCAATAAATCGCAACTGGATAATTCGATCAACGCCAGCAGAGTGTAGTTCATCGCGACGGAGGTCAGACAAAGGTGTCAATGAGTCTGGGCATCAAAGGCGAGTACTATGGCGCATCCACACCTACCTTTTTTTATCCGGGACGCGGGATCGGCAGAAAAATATGGCTTTTTCGTTATTAATTTTGGAAAAATCCAATTTTGTAGTTGCCTGATGGTCCCTGTATCGCTGACAGTCACCTCAGGCCTCCTTCAAGTACTTTTATTGGGTAAAAAGGTACCCTGACCAAAAGGGTCAAAAATCTGCTCGAATTCCACGCCGTTCATAAAAAACCCAAACCTCGCTAAATCGCAGCGTACGACGTGTTGATTGGAGGCCCACTCCCGCAGAAGGTCGGGCAGCGAGTCCATCAAAACGAGGGAAGCTTGCTCTTGGTGGTCGTCGCCGACACCCTGGAAGCCACAGTGGACGCGCCGCCGCTTCCCGGGTTTCCGATAGCCGGCTTCGGGCGCCTCGAGCCGCCTGTCGCCACTGGCGACGGCCGCTTCGACGCAGCAAGACAGCAGCGTTGACATGTCCTGGCGCTCCACTTTGGGCAGCACCTCAGCCACTTCTGGGCTCAGGCACCACGCCAGAAGCTTCCAGTTCGTCAAGGCCGGCGTACTGCATGGAACAGTTGTGGCTACAGGGGTCAACTTTAATCCGTTACGTCGGGGTTTTGGATGTGGCGTGCTATTTTTGAGGCTGCTACGGCGTAATATCGCGCTGGGACGTTAACAAGCGCTGATCCAGAAGCATCGCCACTTTGTCATCAAGTGAGTGAAAAGAAGCAGGAAATTGTCGTGACAATAGTGGCGGAGACTGCAGTTTATTGCATTTTGGCGGGGTAGATACTTACTCATTAGAATCCCCAAGCCACCGATACGATACGATACGATACGATACGATACGATATAATTTTGACTACGATTTGGTTCATGAATCTGAAGAGTCAGAGTTGGGCTAGGGGTGGAACGCAAGACATACTATGGCTGGAGGTGCGATACTATGCAGAGCACGGTTGCATGAGATAGCGGGAGGTGCGCCATGCTGGGAACGTCCGAGGCCAGTAATCGCAGCAAGCAGCGAATCGACGTGAGGACGTCAACGTCTTGGGCGTGTTCACCTCCGCCACCCTGGCCCGGCCCATGCTTGATCATACGTGCGTCTTGGGCGATGCACTGGCGCGCCTTCACCTTGGCCGCGCGCGCGGATCTTTTGGACCCTGTCGGGCTCGGAGTAGCGGGGGGGAGTGGCGAAGGTGCGACGTCACCTGGGGCGTCGCACTCCGGACGATGCGCGGCGTGCCGCGCGACTGCATCGCTCATGAGCGCCGCGGCTGCCTCGATGACGGGGCTGTTTGCTCTAGCAGCGTCACCTGACACCAGGGTAGGATTGAACCACCTGCGAAGCGATGTAAAGCGATTTAAAGGTCGATAGAGCCTCATGGTGTTGACCGAAAAGAAAACTGTTCGAAACCTCCATAAACAAACGAGCTTGGCGACACGCGTGGTTGTATGTGGACCAGAACTTCGATTTCGATCATCCAAGTGGAGCATGGCATGCATATGGTAAAGCGCGCAGGAGTGGCTCAGGTGGTAACAACGATTGACCGCACCGCGTGACTGGCAGCAGCTGCGGCAACGTGATCAAGCCATGAGTGAGCAGCTGGCGCAGAAGCTTCATTGCCCCTGTGGCCACTTCTACATCCGCATCGCCCGCCGCCTCTAGCATGCGATACCGAAATCGGTCGACGAATGACACCAATCCATCCGCGTTATCCTGGTCTTCCAGAATTGCCGTTATTACCTCGACTGCTGCCACCCGTACTTGCGACTCCTTTACGGCAGGTTTCCAAAATTATTGTATTTCTAATTTCTTTCCGGATGTTTAAAAAAAAACATCCCAGATTATGTGCCAAGTGACTTGGGCTGTAGGTTCAATCTTGAGCTTCGAGGCAGTACCTTATCAGCCAGGCCCCATGCGACGTATCTCATGTACAAATCTGCTGTGAAGTGGCCAGGGGATGACGCTGCCCACATACCAATGTACTTGATGATGTCTCGGCGGATCGGCGCAAGCCGATCTCTGCAGTGCTCTACGACGATGCACTGGAACAGGGAAGTTGTGCGATTTCGGAGGGCAGAGATTGCGCTTTGCGCACGAGAAAGGTCTCTAGCAGTACTTGTCGCTTCAGGGGTGTCACCTGATCTTGTTGCCGCACCGTCATTCAAGGGAGCAGTTTTTCGATGAGGCCTGGTTTGAGCACTTCGCAGCTGCCGGTCCAGTAGAGCACATCGATCCTCATACTGCTGTATAATGTCTACTAGAGCAGTCATTATACTCAAGGCTGAAGTAACTGCGGCATATCGAGTGACCCAGATCGTTGATCTGCATGAGATTCGGAGCGATTTCGAGAAGGACGTCAATGCGAGCATAAGGACGCTATCGTACTTGAAATTAATTTCATTAGTTTGTGAGACGATGCAGCTTACCCAGCGAGTAATGTGCACAGATCACAAACAGGGTCAAGGAGCCCGAGGGGATCCAAGCCTCTGCTGTGAGCGTCCATGGCCAACTTGTACCAAAAGGCTGTGACTTTGCCTCGAACTTTGGCTCGCTCATTAGGCCTTCGCAGAGTCCCATTCCGCGCTGTTAGTTTAAAGTGATCGATCCCGCCTGCCTGTATCAATTCAGCCTTAAGAACATGATCCAGCGTAAGAGTAGGAGGAAAATTATTTGCACAGTGTACTTGACCTAGGTAATTACAGACGAGTGCTTCTGAGCTCTTGGGCCTATCTGTCGATAGAGGTGACGTTGACTGAAAACTGACGCTTATATGTCTGAATTAAAATTTGGTTGTTGCACAAGAAAAGACTTTGAGGCCCTGTGCTGATGCTGTACTCATACCTTTATGCTGTCAACTGCGCCTTTGCACAGCTCCTCCAATGACTGGGATGGGTAGTCATCCAACGTCCAATCTTCTCCTCGCACACGCCCCGCTAGCTGCATGTAGCTATTTCATTGAAGCTTACATTTTGACTCTAGACACGCATCAATCCAGGTGTTGCGTAGTACTGCACCTGTGTAACAATGTTCAGCAAGGTAACAACCGCCGAATGGTCCACGGTGCTGACGTCTTCATGGTCATCAAGTATTCCCTGCAAATTTTCAGATGTCACGGCAGGTGATTAGCCACAAGATGGGATCGTATATCACAAAGTAGAGGTTACCTTTATGAAGACCATGCTTCCGGACTCGATGTTAGCTGCAACAGGGATATTGCGGTCAATAGAAAATATATCAGAAATTTGATTACTTTAAGCACATAGTTTGTCAGTATACCTATATAACTGTCATTGTCTGCGTGATCTATTGCCTTTTTGGTGTTTTTCGTAACAGTCTTCCCGGACCTCCTCAAGACTTGCCGTGTACCAGAAGCAGGTCGCCAAGTTTCCTACATGGCACAGAAATCCAAATGAGAAACAAAGTGCTCATCACATTACAGCTTCGTGTTGATAGCTGGCAATTTGAATGTACCTATCCTGCGCTTGTGTCTCCCTCCAGCTCTTCTTCGTAAGATGACCTGAACAACCTTGGAAAATTATTATGAATGCCACTGCTACTTGCTGTTCATCGTTTGCTTATTCATTTCGTGACTGCTGTATCTCTTGTTAGTGTTAAGATGCTGTTGCAATTCCAAGTTCGAGCAAAACGACGTTTGAATGGTCGCGTTTAAAATTCTATCAATGGCACAGAACTTAATGCAGCGAATTCAATTAGACCCTTGTTTTGTAGAACTTGGTTTATCAACGTACTCTGAAGCGCTGGAGGTGCCCCTTGAGTTCTCTGTCCCTACATCATGGCTGCAGCCCTTGAAGCGAACTCCTACCATTTCACCCTGATCTACGGTGAAAAAACCAGTTATCACGAATGCTTTCAAAGATATTTTTGTCGTCTGGTGACTGCTTGGGCTTGCTACGTCTCGGTTCTCTAAGCAAGCGAAGGTGGTAACAACCTGCATATATTTGGCAACAAGCCAGCATTGGCGGGGGCGTCAGACATTAAGATTGCAACTTAAAAAACAATGACGTGCGATTTACGATTTCTTGCAACTATACCGCATGCTCTACTTTGGGACGAGACACTGCCGTTACAACCCTGCAGAATCGTGCGTATCCGGAACTGAGTTTTCGTGTTTGCACGTCGGATTCGCTCGTGCCCGGAGCCAGCGCTTGTTTGTTTCTTGCTTGCCCTTGGATAATTCTGAGCTATTTTTGGAGATCAAGTTCAGAAAGACCACGTATCCTCGTATAAGCTGTGCCTTAAGCGACCTCGTGTTATTAGCCACAACGAAACAACCCCAGCACCGATTGAAAGCACGTGTATGAGTACCGCGAGAATCGAAACCTAGTCGAGTTTACTTCGCTATCGGAAAATGTGTTACATCGATGGTGACGCGGAGGCAATCATGACAGAGAATAATTGTTGCTTGTGAAGCAGTTATACACATTGCCCTGATCCAGAGGTAACATAAGTTACTCCTCTGGTTGCGAAAGACCTTCTACTGGAGCTAACCCGACCGTTCGTACATATAGTTGAGCTGAACGCCTGATTACGAAAGCATTGCCCTTGCACAAGCTAACACTAATCTCCCTCAGCGCCCTCGATAGGAACACCCCTTTGCGGACCGAGCCCGGGACGATAGCCGTGTCATCTGCGATATTAGCGACTTGTCTGAGATATGTCATCGCTGGTTTTCCTACGTAGCCGAAGGTTTCGATGGAGAAAGGGACGAAGTGAATGCCAGGGGTATGGAGGTTCCGGAAATTCCTGAATTTTGTGTCATCGCGGCAGGTTGCTGCTGAGCCAGGAGTTGTGGCTGCTCGTTGTACGTAGGTTGGAGCGCCAGGATGTTTGACTGAGACATCCAGAAACGTGGGACCTGGGCCTGGTGTGAGAAGAGTGCATATATCTCCACGCGCTTGTGTGGGCCTGTTAGACGGGGTGGACATGTGTGAGTATCTGGGCTCTCTACTTGATGATAGACCTGCACGTGCAAGTGAGAAATATAAAACAAGCTACGCGTATCAAGCTTTAACCGAAGTTACTGGTAATAGATACGATGCTTTGCAAACCGTAACCCTTAACATGGGGTAGAAAGGTCTTGCGAGCATCATGCAACGACAGGCAAGAAATCAACAGCTTCCAAGGGTATTGAAAAAGGAACACTAAACAAATGAAACAAACGATAGGCATGGACATAAGCCACAGAGAGATGAGCTAGAGCTATCAGGACGTGTGGGACTAAGGCTCTGTTCTGGGACACTCGCTACCTTGTCAGAAGCTAGCTTCGCTCCTAGTGCGATAGGGATCACCCTATATGATCTAAGTTTTTTTTTATATATATGATCTATATGAGCTATAGTTGATGCTACACAACTACCCATGATCTGCGTGACCTCGTAAGCTTCCAGTTTTGTTGTAAGGTTACGCAGTCGGTTTATGTCTCAGAACGACTCAACTTCATCTCTCTTACATTGGGTAAGGGAGACAAATCCACCGTTGTAGTTATTACGCGTTACCCACCGCTGTACATTAGTGTAGCGGATGACACTGCTATCGTCCCGGGCTCGGTCCGCAAAGGGGTGTTCCTCTCGAAGGCGCTGAGGGAGATTAGTGTTAGCTTGTGCAAGGGCAATGCTTTCGTAATCAGGCGTTCAGCTCAACTATATGTCCGAACGGTCGGGTTAGCTCCAGTAGAAGGTCTTTCGCAACCAGAGGAGTAACTTATGTTACCTCTGGATCAGTGCAATGTGTATAACTGCTTCACGAGCACCAATTATTCTCTGTCATGATTGCCTCCGCGTCACTAACGTTACAGATGCAATTACAGCTTTTTTAGGCATGACACCGCTATTCTTGTGGTTGACTGAATCAATGTAAAACCAGACTCTCTCACAGGACGGAACTTCAGCTCCTTGTTGAAACCCGTGCCCAGTATTCCTAGCCATAGACCCGACATACCGTTGGAAATTGAACCTCCTCGTCACCATCGATGTAACACACGTTTGTATTTCCGTCGCAAAAGCATCCGACGCGGTGCTTTATTACGTATTCCTAATTCTAGTTAATTTACATCTGAACACTTGTGCCCGAGTCGCAGACTTGATAATCCGCGACAGCAGGACTTAGTTTGTACAACGGTGCTCCAGGTTAATCGTTTGACACAAGTAGCAAGTTAAAAAACTTGAATTAGGGATACGTAATATGACCGGGTGTCGGATACTTTTGCGCATGCGACGGAAATAATGCTGCAAGAATCTGTAGCTTGATACGAACATATTGCTACTATCTCAAGTGCTGCATCCTTTATCTCAAGTGGAAGACACTCCTTAACGTGTCCTCGTGGGAGAGCTGGAGAGCGTCAACCTGATGCGTGTCTTCCTCGGTGACGCTACCAGGACATAACCACGGGCGAGGATATCTGTGACGATTCCATTGTATGAAATACAATGGAGATATAATTTCTCGGCGGTGAAAATGCAGGGCAAGATGATCTGCGATTCAAAATTCAAAACGGTGTAGATCGAGGGCTTCGATTGGAAATGGGTCACAGTTAGAGTATTTGCTGTCAATTACTGATTGACACTAAACT
>JAULKQ010016371.1:0-10612 GCA_032356285.1 Smithsoniella earleae | reverse complement strand
AAGTGCCGTGTACGGAGCAAGGGATGACCCGATGATATGCCCCGAGTACTAGGTCGCGAATGAAGACCACAAGTGCCTGCACGAGTGACTCCTATTTACAGGACTGCCGCTCGGGGTGTTGTTATGTAACTCAGTAACACAAGGTGCCCAATCGGCTAGGGCCCTGGAACCACTCTGTAGATGCATCGCATCTACTCTCGATGCAACAGCTGTGTTTCAGATGACCACACATTGCGTAATTCTGTTTACAATGTACCAGGGAGAGCCCTCTTATGTCTACAGCGCTGCATTGGGAGTGTCGCATCAGCGAAACCAGAGTGGTAGTAGAGTGAGGAATTGGTAGTGGCAAGCAGGAAGCGCGGGCTGCCGTTGCTTTACTAGATCAAAAAGTAGGCCACCAAAACCTGGACAGGGTAGACTTTTTCTCTGGGGTGGAAGAAACTGGAAACGTGACCCTCAGTGGCCGTTGGCATTCAGGTGGCTGGTGGAGAAGGGGATACCAGTGGACAGTGCAACCTATGATGGGACAGTGGCGCTGCACTGGGCGGTGTGGCAGGGCCACCTGGAGGTCTGCAAGTGGCTGGTGTACAGAGCGGGATGCAAGCTGAACCGCTGCAATAGCTTCGGGTGCAATGCCGTACAGTGGGCAGCCCAGACTGGCAACATTGACATGTGCCGGTGGCTGGCGGCGGCAGGGCTGGACATCACTATAGTCAACAACAACGGCCACTCTGCTATCCACAAGGTGAGCCACGAGGGCCTGCTGTCAGTATCTATCTCACCGTCTATCCGTACACTTGTCTCCCGCTGTTTGAATACAGTCGTGCCTGAACGCTGCAGAGAGCTTTCCTGCAGCCGTCTCTCGCAGGTAGGAGCCAGGATTTCGTGGCGGGTTAGTTTATGACCTGAATAGGTGCGAAGCTGGTGGGCAGGCTTCGGTAGATCCCTGGCCAGTTGTTGGAGCACATGAATGGAAAAGTACAGAGCGCCATCAAAAGAATGCTGAAGCTGTGTGAGTTACGAGTCACTACAGCATCGCCATGTGCACGGGGGCGCCGTTCTTTGCTAGAAAATTGGTCTTGTAATATAATCGACATAGATAGCTTGAGTGGCGGGGTTTGCAGGCTGCTGCGAAGGGCCAGAGTGCGGTGTGTGCTTGGTTGCTCAACGAGGAGTGCCTGGGGCTTGGGTGTATGCAAGCTGACGGCGAGGGAAACAGCCCTGAGGCACTGGCGCGTCTGGAGGGATTCAGGGTGCTTGCGGAGTCCCTTGAAACGGCGAGGTCGGCGCTGGAGGCGGTGGATAAGCCTGTGGGGCCGGGGGGGCCGTTCCCGATTGGGGGCGGTGAGGAGGTGGTCCTGCAACGGAAAGGGGGGCGAAGCAGTTGCCGTGTTTCTTGCACACGCGAAGCTCGGCTTCGCCAGCAGGGAGTGGTGGTGCGGGCCTACAGTTTTGTTGTGCGTGGTGCCGTGGTTCTCCCCCCCGCACTGATGAGCACCGTGTGAGTGGCACAGGATGTGTCGGATGACATTCACGACAGCTGCTCGCCCCTGCGGGGGAATGCGAACAGGCAGCCGAAGGCACAGCACAGCCTCCGAGGTGGCGGTGAGCTCGTCAGTATCGTCCTGCCTGTGTATAATGGCGCGGCGTTCCTGGACGATTGCCTGCAGGGCATCATCATGCAGAGCCACCGCCCGCTGGAGCTGGTGGCGTGCGACAACGGCAGCACTGACGCCACGTCCGGCATCCTCTCGGAGTGGCGCCCGCGCTTCCTGGCTGCGGGGATACAGTTCGTCTGCATCCGTACCGGGCCGCTGGAGCCGCGCGGCTGTGGCTACGGGCGGAATCGGTGCATCGAAGCGTCATCAGGTGAGGATACCGAGGGCGTACGTATTTCCGCGAGGCACAACTATTCTGTAGCTCTGTGATAGCGGGCAATTTCACGCGGCTCTAACAGAAATTAACAGACATCTGCTTATCGTTGAAAGAACGTTCTGGGTGGTCTAATACCGTGCCTCAGTTGCGCTTGCACCGCGCAGGTGCTTGGATCTGCTCTGCGGACGCTGATGATCTCATGCTGCCTGATAGGGTGCGCTTGCAGCTGGCGGCCGCCGTGGCGGCGCCGCGTAATACGCTGCTTGGGTCGCGGTTCGTCCGCGAGCCTCACACGGCGACGTGGCATTATGCGTTGTGGGCGAATTCGATCACCCAGCGGGATCTGTACCTGCAGAGATTCCGAGAGTGCACCGTCGTCCAGCCTACATGGTTCTACCACCGGCGCGTGTGGGAGGCTGCAGGTAGGTTGCAGTGAAGTGATTGGGCAGTAGAGCGGTGTTTTGTGGTTGAAATTAAGAATTGAAATTGAAATTAAAATTAAAATTCGCGGTATTTTGCCCGCAGGTCCGTTTGTCGTGAAGGGCCAGCGGACGGGTGATGAATCGGAGCTTGGGGACGACCTGCGTTTCTTCTTGAAGCATCTCAGCCTAGGCGGGAGCGTACGGCGCCTGGACTGCGTCCTGGTGGTCTATCGGCATCACGGAGGGCAGCTTTCGCACTGCACACCGTCTTCTCTATTGATGCGGATCCGGGCATCGGCTTTCGAGGCGAGTGTGCTGAGCCACTGGTCGGCTTTCACGGTCTGGGGTACTGGCCGCGACGCAAAAGCGTTTGTTGCCTGCCTGAAAGATTCCAGGGAAAAGATTGCAGCGTTTGCGGAGATTGACGCGAAGAAAGTGGGTACCGTGTTTCACAGCACTGCTCTCAGCGTGAGTGCTCCTATCATCCACTGGAGAGACGTCAGGCCTCCTGTTGTTGTGTGTGTTGCCCGAGGCAGGACTGGAGGAGTGCTTGAGCAGAATGTCGAGTCCATAGGCCTCGAGGAGGGTGTTGACTGTTGGTTTGTGGTTTGACGGTTTCCTTGTAACGCTGTTCATAGTTCCCAATGTGATGTCAACGTTGACACACTGAGAATGGCTGAAGTCAGGCTGAAGTCCACTTTTGAATTCACAGTTTGATTGTATACTGGCTGGCTTCTCAGAAGTGTGCAAGAGTAAGTTACTGTATCGCCAGTTTTGCAAGCATGAGTGATTATGCTTGATATTTGCAGACAATTTCGACAGACAATTTAATTGACCTAGTCAGCACCAGGACTGAGCAGGATAATCCTGGGAACTCGCGACCCAGCCTTGATAAAAAGAGCTAGCGCACAGCTTTGTCTGGCGCCTCCCTAGCTACCGTGCTCCCGGACAATATTAATTACGCCGAACCCACATTCCCGAGGCGGTACCCGACCGGCGCCATGGGTGTTTGTATGCTTGACCGGAATATTTCATTGTGTAATTTCAGCAGTGAGATCAAAACGTTATGAAGTTACACTCTCGTTTGGTGTGACAGTGTCTATCGTTGATCTGAGGCCAATGTCGCGATTTCTTGATACCATTACGGCGCCCTCTGCAACTGGATACCTGGACAGCGTAGTGACGCAAGCGATAATCTGACTCGTTCTTACTCTATGCAATAATTAGAAGAAGGTTCGAATTGGGTTCAAACAATGCATAATTACCACTGTATGCCGGCATCAGTGGACAACTTCGCAAATAATTACACCGACTACCTGGATTAAATGCTGCCTTTGTACCTCAACTTTGGCGTGCAATTGTTAAGCCCCCCATCGTGATTATTCTCCATACCTCTATTTAGACCCTACGTAGCCCTATTCAGCGCGCGGATGGGTGCCTTAATGGTTGGGGCACCCGTGAGGTATTGGCGTTATTACAGCCACGACTGTGACTTCCCAAGTCGGTTTCCGTTTTGTTGGATTTGTTGATACATTGCTGAAAATTTTGGACTTGCCTTGCGACGGGAAAACCGAGCCAGGTCCCTAAGCAAAATAAAGGCTGCCATAGCTAGTTATGACTGGGACCAGCCCTGTGCATGCGTACTGGTGAGAAACATGTTCTGAAAGAAAACAGAAGTCAATAGAGAGCGGATGTTAACAAGAAAACCAAAGATTATAGGAAAAGTTATGAATTGGTCCCGCAAGTGTTTGAATAACAAGTGAGTGCGGGATACACGGGATTGTCATCAAACACTACGCTTGCCTTGCACCGTGATAATAGTAGCGAGGGATGCGTGAGCAGCTTTTTCTACTGGAGCTTGCGTTTGAATCTTAAGTCTACCTAGTACTTGAGCCCGACAAGTTCGTGAAGCCCGCTTCACCGGCGCCAACGATGGCTTCATCTCCAGATAATAGTGAGGACGAACTCAGGCCACAGAAAATAAGTGAATTCAAAGATAATAAGAGTGTTAAACACCACTTTATGGAAGAAGGCGCAACAAGCAAGATTGGACTTGCATTCAGCCGCATTTTGGAGAAACGCAGTAAAGGAGACGTCCTTGCGGTGCGGTACTATCACGTATGATTTTTGCAGATTTTACTGGAGAAATTGGTTCATAAGTATAATTTCTCCGTAAAGCAGGACTGTCGAAACGCTTACTTCATTCAACGGCAAACAGGAGAGCAAGAGTGTTCAAAAACGGATACGAGAAGCCGAGGAGGAAGCGCAGCACAGAAAGCTTGCTAAGCAACACAGGCTAGAGAAGTCAAAACGCGGACATACTGCTGTCTTGCCAGTTGGTCGCGATCCTGGTCAGGATGCTCACGAAAAGATGCTCATGAGTGTTGCAACGAAGTGCGTTCACATCAACTTCGCCTGTAGACAAGTCTAGGGCTGAAAGTATACCCTCAAGTATTCAATCTTACGATCACAGCTGAAGGGAGCGTACTGCATCGCCGTAGTCAATGTCGGGTTCTTAAGCACTGAAGCAACTGCCTGAGGACTATGCGTTGTGAATTTGAAATTTACTACACAATCTCTCCAAGATAGAAATTTCACTGAACTAGGAGGACAACACAAAGGCATATCAATAAAACATTCCTTGAGAAGGCATAAAATATACTTCGACCTTGACATATGAACGGTGATTGATGCAATGTCTTCCTTGACAATATTCTCATTCCAAACCGACACCAGTAGTACTTACGTGATAAGATCAGCTCAACGTGACATCTACACATCTTTTTGTGTACTCTGCAGGGGTGTGGTGCAACTTTTTAATGCGATATCCAAAGCACAGCAAACCCGTAGTACGTCAGAAGCTGCAGGAGACAAAAGCAAGGATATCTCCAAGGCTTCAAAAGAAGCATTTTTAGAAGTTCTGAAACCGGGAAAAGCCAAAGGTGAACAGGAGTTGGAGGAGCCCTCCCAAGGCTGGAAAGTCTTGCAGAAGGGGTTCACTGGATTTGCAGAAGTAAGTAAAATGAAGGACTTCGACAAGGTAGAAGAGAATAGTGAAGAGGACGAAGACCAGGTGGAAGATCTAGAGGAGGATAGTGATGAGAACTTTGACGAGTGGTAGTTCTCGTATATGTAACGGGAGTGTTATTGAAGGTCATGTGTTGACAATCATCCAATCCTCCGACAACACCACTTGGTCAAACCAGAGTACATCCACATCGTGGTTCATTTACATCTTGACGCACTCACAAACTGGTGTACAGTAACACATGTACTCCCAACATGACTTTTCAAGACAGCTGGTATGACTTAAGGTCGAGGCAACAGTGGCAAGTTAAACTCACAGGTAACTAAGTCACCCCCAAAAGCGGTCCACAACAATTCGTAACCTACAACTAAAATCATTTGAATTCCATTTAACAATCTAGGCTTTTATGGTACCGTTAAACTAAATAGCTTATGACAACTCTTCACTAACGCACTCTTCTCCAAAAAGCAGCACAAGTTCGAAAAGGAGCACATGTTGTACAACCTCACCCATCACAGCCACACTATGCATTATTCGCTCGACTCTGTGCGTGGACACAGCAATGATCTGAAAACCCTCGACATCCGGCCCTGCAAAAGAGAGTATTTAAAGAAGAAATTGTAACTGTACCTACTCATAATGTATTTTCAGCATGTTAACTCAGAATGATCCAAGAGTTTGGTCTGTAGTTTCACGCACCTGTGGTACCTTCACGTTACCGAGGCACCCTGTACTTTTGGGCGATGATAGGCTCCTCTCGAATCGCTCCACATTATTTGACTTGTAATTGAAGCGATACCAGCGCTTGTACGATCTGTGTCTAGGCTTAGCAGTTCCCGATAGCAGGCCCTTCTCAGAGCCTAAACTAGACAGTCCTCGCGAAGTTACGACACTGACACATCTAGTGTCAGACTTCGTAGACAAAGAAAATGAATGGCGGCCCAATGTATCTGTAGTATGGCAAGACGCTTCGTGGTCTCTCATGCTGAGAGCACGGCACATAGATATCATCTGAGGATGGCTGTCTTCAGTACTGGCACCAGATGGCACCCGATTAACCATATCCAAACATGCATTTGCCCTCGCTCTTGAACTGATACCGCATCTTTGATTTGCGGGTTCTGATGCGTGGACATCAGAGAATTTGTGTCGCCCGTTCGAGGGCAACGCTGGTGAAAATGACCGACGCTCGGCGAATTCGCGAGACTTGATATCAGCGTAGCAGTACTCTCGTACACCACCGGGTGATCCAGAAGTGCGTGCAGCACTAGGATTGATGTAGTTACTGATCAGCGGCTGCATGATTGAACTGGACTGCTCCCTATATCTTGCGCTGCGCATGGATTGCTCTCGCATCTGTGATGTCAAAACAACGCTGGAGTAATCCGTGTCACAAACATCAGAGAGACAAAGGCTGTTTGACTCAATTGGGCTGAAGACCTTTCGAGAAAAGGCCATATTTGCCGGACAGGAAGGTGTGATTGCGAGACTGGACACGCCAACTGGAGAATCCCTATTGAAGGCTACCGTTGTCGGTGTCTTGGGAAGGCATAAAGAGTGTGTTAGGGGTGCCGTAGTCCCAAGTGCTGCACGCGATAATGCTGCGCTCTGTGAATATCCGTGCGCATGGTCCAAAGGGTTCTGCAACCAGCGGTTCACTATTCCCACATCGGAAACTGATACTGAGTCGTCTAGATCAAACAATGGGTCCAGTTCTTGATTGACAGGCTGGATAGAGCACTCTAAATCCGGAGACGTTTCACTAACTTTCGATGCCGAGGGTGGTCCCAAATCCTCATCTTTTTGTAGGGAAGCATTCGGTTGCTCACGGGGGGTGCTTGTTTTCATCGTACTAACACTGCTGACTCGTAGCTTGCTTAGACGCGGAAGCAACAGCTGCACATAAATTCGTCACGGTAACGTGTACACCCAAGCTCCTCCTGTAAGCTCTGAAAACCAACATAAAATAAATCAACAGATACTGTATGACGACTCGTTTTACGGTATCATACCATAAGTGGACGTTGTTGTAAAAAAATCAAGACTCGCGAGCTCTCGGCACATACTGGACCAGGCTTGTAAGCGAGGATGTTGTAACAGATGAGTATGACAAACGTTACTATATTTTGATCCTGTGCGCAGTTTATACACACATGCAAACGGAGCAAGCATTAGGATGGAAGATGTTTCTTACCTGGGCGTCAACAACTGACAATACTTCGTTTTCTAGCGATTTTCCTGTGGCATATTCAGGGGAGGAAGAAGCACGAAGATTGCTTGGCGAAATGGCTGGGGAAGAATTGCTAACTCTTGGAAGCGGAATAAAAGGAGATTCTATTGACTGATTTGCCACGGAACCCCCGCCGTTTCTCGACGGTGTCTCTTCAGTCTGACTTTGGGTAGGTGTTTCGTCGCCTCTAAACACCCATCTGTGCGTAAATCGCACAGACGGTGGTGTTCGCGCGCGATTGTGTTCGCGAGCGTCGCTTACGGGTTTGCGCGTAGGCTTTTGCCTGGCTGTCCGCCAAGGGGTAGGTGACCGGGCACGGCCGTTGGTGTGGAGAGCTTCCACTTGTTGTCGCCGAAAAGCACGCGCCAATTGTTTGCATCTATCTGGCAGTGCGCGTATGGAGCCTGAGGGACTTGCTGCAGACAAGCGCCAACTGGGAACCCGTGATTCAACTGGATTGTAACTCGGGTGTCGCTGACGGGAGCGTGCAAGTTGCTCTGAACGCATTATGAGCCTGCACAGCTACATTATTAGCACGTCTGGGCAAATGAACACCTTGAAGACGAGAAAATGCTATGCTTAACGACGTAAATACTTTGTCGCCTAGGGCAAACCATGCGACAATTGCAGGCTGTACTTCGCTTGAGCACGCTGCGTGCCATCACATAATCAGGTTTATTTTCTCTCATAGATGCGTAGATATGACCTAAGTGCAGCGAGTGTCCTGCAGTGAGGTAAGTCTCCGTCCAGAACACCCACAAATGCAAACCTGATGAAATGTCCCCCGCTAATCTTACCATAACTCTTATATCTCAATTGAAACAACGGATGTAAGCAGACTTACGGCTGCTGTTCTGCTTGGCAAGAATGGCGCGCCTGAGTACGTTCAGACCTCGCCTCAAGGTAGCGAATAAACGGTCAATAACAAGGCGCCGCAATGAATGCTACACGATGAACATGTCGAATACCTTATGGAGTTGCTGTCTCGAACAAAAGTCATTTCACGGAAGTACTATTTTACGACTTAACAGCGTCAAAGTTAAAACTGGATTGGTTGATTCGGGAACTCGAACCAACAGAGCTGTAATGTATAAATAGATTTTTCGAGTTCTATGGTGTACATTGCAAGTCAGTCCAGTACGCGATAGTTGATACTGCTCAAAGCAATTTTTGAGCGATTCTGAGATATCTCGTTTGAACAAGACTGTAGCAAGCACAAAATCTGCAAAGGGACTTTCTTACATAAGATGCTGCACTCTGCGCGCTAAACGTTTAAGCAGGGGAAGGTGTTGCAAGTTCAAGCGACGCTGAGCACGAGTCGCACCGACACTACTTGCGTCCACCTTCGTCAACAGAGCTCCTGCTAGTTGAGATGGGAATCCCCATGCAGAAAGTCAGCGCTATAAATCTACATGTGGAATCCTCTTGCCATTGTCGAAGCAAGAAAAATAACCGTTCTGCATGGTCTCCGCCCAACCGTGGACCACTGGGCGCTATAATCAGCGATCCACTCGCCAGCGGTTACAACCCCACACAAGACGAAAGTTCCACTATGCCTTGTAAGCCTGTTACTACTAGTGTTGTTCCAGGCCTGCTTTGATACGATGACTAGATTCCCTATCTTATGACTCACGACCGTTGCACAGCACACTGTGCTCCCTTTCCCTACAACGGTAAGACACCATCGAGCTGAATGCTATGCAGGCCAGAGCGTTACAGCTTACAGTCTGCAAATGAATTGCGCGCTGAAGCAGTGACGAAACGAGCGATCGAAAGCAATAGGTGCGTGACATGCATGTTCATATATGCATTAAACATGGGTATTGAAGCGCAGGCAAGCAACGATTTTCCCCCAGTGAAAATAGATTCTGCGAATAGTTGAGCCAGCTTATATGGTTGATATTCATGCTCATCCATGTGTCTTTCCTTGCAATCACCTGCGGCATGAATGAAACCATTGGCACTGTTTGTTGTCTTAGTCAAATGAGCATCATTGCTAGCCCTTCAAAGCTTAAAACTGTCAATTTAAGACTATATCATGTTTACTTGTCCACTGTTTCCTTCAGAATGAAGTATCAGTCCGACTCAACATGTCCTTCCGGGAACTTTGGCGAAAACGGGTCATGACGCGCTTGCGTATACAGGTAACTGAAACTACAACTGTACAATTTACATGCATACCCTCAATACACCTTACCTAATTCTAATCAGGATTTTACTACCTTACAAGATTCGCCACCTGTGCGTGTAGTTCAGCGTGGTTCAATTCCTTATGGGTTGGACTACATCTGTATCGCCGAAAGACACTGTACGTATCGCACTGAGGCCATTTCAGGGTGCCAGAGGAGTGTAGGTACGAACATCAGTAGCGCAAGCAGCATAAAATAACCCATGCATAATAATATCTCTACAATTTTAGCAATATCAGCCCACTCGAGCTTGTTGTGCGATGGAACTCAGTGTAACATTTCCTGTGCTAACAGAGATTGTCCTTATTCTAACGCTGAAGGCTTAGTGGTGTAACCTAGACTGTTGGGTGGAAATCCAAGAGCGGCAGCTCGTATTGGATCGAATCGAAGACAGCTGCTAATGTTGTCCATACGGCTTGGGGTGTCATGAATCATCGTTAAACACCGCTGCAGGCGAGCCTTCTCGCTATTGATTCTCCTTTAACATACTTTTGTACGCTTTAGTTGAGGTTGTATCCAGATCTTGTCGTGGAAATGGGAACTATGAAATATGAGGGTTACCCAGCGTGCTGTAGCACGTGAAACATGGTTCGTCAATAGTGACGGACAATCTTGGAGCCCACATATCACCAACTCCACGAAGTCCGACGTCGTAGAAACTCCCCGCGATATGTCCTCTACACTCTCCGCGCTGGACGGTTGCACCGAAACACCAACAAAAGGAACTGGGTTGACCGCACATTCTAGAATTTCTTGACTTATCTCGTTTTGTCGTAAGGCTAGTACACAATGAGTTTCACTGCGCACTGTTCTTGTCTACTCGATGTTGTTAGAATCAGAACAAAGTAGGCTGAACAAAGTAGGCATG
>JAULKQ010016360.1:0-10613 GCA_032356285.1 Smithsoniella earleae | reverse complement strand
CTGTCCCTACGGTCCCTACGTGTCCCTATCTGTCCCTATTATTAGGGAGCCCTGTCCCTAATCGGTGTCCCTAGAATTTAGGGATGGGTTAGGGGCAAAATATTTTTGCACGCTTTTCCCTAATGGTCCCTAACGATCCCTAAATCAGGTCCCTATTTTTTGGGGAAAATGTAGGGACGGAGAGTAACAGAATTTCGTCCCTAAATATTCCCTATTATAGGGACGACGTAAATGTCCCTATTATAGGGATTGATCATGCCCTCGCTGCGTTCCCTATTCGCCCCTAACTAGGGACATGCGTTGGGGAGCTTCCGTAACTTTCTATTTAGGGAACTTTGTCCCTAACTTTTTAATACAAGAATGGTCTAGAACATTCTTGTTAGCTGGATACACGGCACGTGTTCCCCAACAAGTTCCTAATATTAGGGGCAAGGGTGCACCAAATCTTCTTAAAGGTCAACGGTGCCTGGTCCTCTGTATGGCACACAAGCAAAGTACCTATGCGGCTTACGGACACGGCTGATTCATACAATCATTATTATAGTGTTACAATTGCAAGAGCTTATATATTCAATATACTTCAGGGTTGGCCTCAGTAGTCCCCATGGCCACTTCTCCTCAAACTGTTGCCTCACCGTATCATCATGATATCGATGGGATACATCATTAGTATCATCACTATTGCACCGTTTGCTTCTAAATCTTTCAGCCGCACGTCTTTGAACATCGTCAGGAGCTGCCTCCTTCTTGCTTGTCCCGATAACATTGAAAATGTATAACCAACTTCCAAAATCTGGTCGGTATGCAAGTAAACATAAGTCACATAGTTGACAGCAATCTGCAGATGCAGTGAAGATACCAGCGTAACCAGCGTACGTTGGCTTTCACAGACTTAGCTTAACCGCACACTACGACCACGACTTGCTGCCTTACACCATTGCAAGTCATTTCATTTGATGCTCAATAATTTGATACTACCTACCGCTAAAGGCTGGAACCGGTTCGAACAGCTGAAGTGCGTGCTGAGGCTGGGAATTTGCGATATGTGTCCTCGTGGGCAGCCAAACTTGAGTGCATCATTGGTACCTGCAATTTCCGTCACCCTCAATAATCCAACATTAAGTACGATGATCAACTGACCGTTCCTCGCACGACTTTTTGTTGTGTTTTACGATCAAGCATCAATGTATGAAGGTGAAGCCCAAGATCTCCCTTAGGATTGCTGCAAGACATGAATGCTTATCACACTAGTTACCAGTATATATTGTGCGAAGACATTGTTTTCTCTGCCTGAACGCAAGATCAACCTACGGATGCCTCGCTTGAACGCGGGATGTATCACTTGTTTATGCGGAGAGGACTGGTACTAAGTGAGAGCCAAACACAGACGTTCGGAATCTGCGCTTGCCATTTGACAAAAAGTGCGAGAGAGAACGTATCACAGGGTTATCAATTGCAATAAGTATCAGTAGTCCTAACCCTGTTCGGCCATTAAGATCTTGGCTGTGCATCAGGTTCAAATTAACATTATCGATAACTCACCTGGGATACATCATGAGATGTATGGTATGATTAGAAGTGAATGGGGCTGGCGGTTCGGCCGTGTTGGACTTTGCTTGACGTGACATGTGTGTACGATACGTCCTTCATCAGTGTCAGTGTTCATTGGCGTACTCCTTCCGCCTAAAGGTGAACAGCAATCATATCGAGTCACTTTCTGAGTAGCGGATACCTGTTTGACATCGGACGATTAATGTTGCAAGACCTTGCTCGTATGTACACATCCCTACCATTCGCAGCGATTGCTATAGCATTTCTACCCATCAGCGAGCAGGAGCACACATGTCGGTTTCCTTTGGAGCTACTTCTGGTGATGCAGCTCCAGTTTGCAAGTCATTACAAGCTCCGAAACAAATGCATATGCCCCGACAATTACCTGCATATCTTGCTCCCTATAGTTTAAAAAACAAAGCAGTTGCATTATCTTGCGCCCAGATATGCGCTTTGTAGCGTGCTCCTTAGTGCACTTGGAAGGCATTTGTGGCCACACGCGTGAAAACGCAATCAATCCAAGGCTATCACAGTAGTATATGTAGCTATACGCTAACGTGCTCGGAGCAGTAGTACCTCCTGGTGAATTCCCCATGATATTTTGCACAATATCCAGCTCTTAGCTATAGTGCACGTGCCTGCTTTCTTAAGTCAGCCAGCTGCAGCTAGAATTCCCCACAGATATGTGCTTACCCTGTACATACGTGAACTCTCTTACTCAAGCTAGCATAAGCGACTTATGACATGTACAGCTTTTGTTGCAAATGAACTGGCTTCTTGATATTGCAAGATATATACTTTGATTCGTACCTGTAACTTGGGACGTACCGCCTACATCTTCGGCTCAGGTACGTTCAAGTCACAGATAAGCCTCAACAGGCTCGACCCTCTTTCTTAGAGTCGGTTCTCAAAGCCGATTACTCACTTCCACCTCCATAGTGGAGTCCCAAGATATGCTATATATAGCTCCATGACTACGTCGAAGGACTTGCTGATTCTCCTGGCATTCTCCCAAGCAGAGTTCATTGTTTGAACATGAATCAGTTTTTAATACTTCAGAATGTCAAGATTGACTCTGAAGCAAAAGTGGACATCCTGACAGACGATAGTACATGGTCCGCACTCTCTGACACGACTAAGCTATCCGCGTAGTCCAGTTCATCCCAGTACAACCTGCTCAGTCGACTTTGTTCCCATTATAACTCAAGCTTCGGATGAAATACGTGAGCAACCCGTTTTTGGAGACGTCCCGGTGCGCATGGGTGTAGCTTTCAGCAGTAGATGATACAAAAATTGGCTATCCATAATCTTATCTTGACATTACTTCGGGGGTACATCCAACGCGGATCCAGTTAGATGCATGGATGGTAAATAAAAGAGTTGAAAAGCTTATATTTCGGCTTCGAAAGGACTTCCCTGCGTGCCCGGTTCGTGTCTCTACCAAGCGCTCTAAAATGACCATGCTTGACTTGGCTTGCATAGCTGGGTTTTCAAGTCACCCTGATTCAGTCGCACATGATGCCATGGGTGCACGTATTGTATCGCATTCTTTGTATCGCATTCTTTTTCGAGTTCTTTGGCTGTCTGCGTACAAACGAGTTCTGGCCAAGTGCCACGCACCATCTACGCGTGCGAATTCGCAGCGATGTCGTGCAGTACAGCCCGCTACATGTCCTGCTCCTGTACATGAGAAGCAATTGACTTCTTCTTAACTTGTACTGGTGCACTGGCTATAGGTAGCGCCGTACTGAGCGGATGCCCACGATATTGGTTGCACGAGTTGCAAATTAGCACGATACCTGCACAGCATAGCGTCTTGTCTGGTCGATGAAGAGTCTAATTACAATCTATACAACAACATAAGATGAGATGGATATCACTGGCTTCTACTGTTTCACCCTGCGTGTCAGTTACCATAATTGTAGCGGCTGATCATGAGTCAATCGATGGTTGAAAGCTTATCGTATTTACGACTTCTTTCTAATCTTCCTGTTCGCTACGAGTGTAGTCTTCATTATTTCCACGGACGGTATGAGGTACACATGTAGATTTAAACATCTTGGGTGCTTCTAGGCACTAGTTTCGGTGCGTTCTGCTTACTGCCTATGTAAACCCGGGTGCAGCTTTGACTGTGCCTGTCGATGTGGAATATTAATCACTGCTTTCTCCGGCACTGCCATCCCTCTCATATACCCAGTTCGATTGAGCTTGAGGAGCCTGGCGATGGAAGAATTCGCGTCCGTGATGGCCGACGGTTTTCGTTGTAGGGCCCGTTGGATGCAGGGTGCAGCTTGGATGTGGTAAGGCTCGTTTTTCAGACTCTGTAAAAGGACGAAACAGGCTTCAATACTTCATCGCATCGAAACCTTCTTTTATGTTGGACAGAGTGTCCGCCCGTGACTTCAGAGAGTTCAGAGCATTGAGAACGGTAACAGGATAAATCAGCGTGAACACAAAGGAGCTCGATAGTGCTCATCGATGTGCAGCGTACGCCAACATCACTGCGCGGTGTGATGTTTAACAGACCATCGTAAGGAGAGGCTTGACTCGGAAATGTGAGCCTGGCATACCAGTTCCCTGCCGTAGTGGTTAACATTGTACGAGTTGCAGGTTAACAGGGCAGACGTACAGAACAGCGTCATTTGATAAGTGCTTGACACAGAGGACGAAATTTTAATATGAGAAAGGAATTCAAGTCGAGCTGGATATCACTCGCTGGTGAGTTGGCATCACGCTGTTTGTGCCTTGAGCTTAAACGTACCCAGATATTATCGATTTTAGCAGTTGAATTACTCTCTATTCTTTCGCTCTATTCACGGGCAGTTTTTGGTATACTTCGATGTCCCATGTCAACGCGGGTGCGCCATTAACTGTTCCTGTGCAGGTGAAATGTCTGCCACTTATTTTCTCCAGCCCTGTCATCTATCTGAAATGCCCATTGTGATTCAGTCCTAGGAGCCCGGCGATGGAACAAGTCGTGTCCGTGATGGCCGACCACGGTATCTGTTGTAAGGCCTCTAGGATGTACGCTACATGTACAGCTAGGCTCTCGATAAAGATCGTTCCTCAGACTCTTGAGAAAGACGATATCGATACCGGTGATCGATATTCAGTGTTGTCTCCGGAATAAGTTGGCCAGTGTGCTCGCCCCTCAGGTCAGAGTGTAGAGATAATCGAGCATAGTAACAAGATGTTTCAACGCCAACATGATCCAGCTCAAGAATGCGCACGTTATGGAGTGTGCGCCTACGTCACAGCACGGTGTGCTTCGTACAAGAACGTTGTACAAGGAAGCTCTGCTTCAGAATGGGAGCCTGATTTTTCGTTTCCGTTTGAGCTCATACTTCAGATACGACTCCAGCTGACCTGCACCTGCAGTTAGCCCCTGTGTGTGATCCTCAATATTAATGACTATCATTGTACTTCAAAGATAAACATCTTACGTACATAAGTATATCACGCTTCCTTGTTGCAGGCTGATGGTGCACCGCGCAACCTGCTTGCCAGCTGCATGGCGAGTAGTTGCTGAACTGTTATTGTCACAGTCGCAGTTGCTACAAGTTGGATATGTATGATGCATCTCTTCGACTTCCAACTGTTATTCTTATACGGCGAATACGATGACCGTCATATTGCATCACCATGGCCAGGCATTGTACAGATATCGACGATACGCAAGCGTATAGTACCGTTTCGATGGGTCCGGATTTTTATTCACCACCATTGCTCCAGCTGTTAACGTTGCAGTGCACGTTATTTTTGTTTGCACACATGCCTGTGCGTAATTGGGCGGGATCAATTAGAAGGAGGTTCGACATGTACATCTCAAATACATTCTCCTGATGTGCGTTGCGCAATAGTCACATTGATCTGATGAAAGCTGTAATCTTTTATCTCCTGCCCTCCATATCCTCTTGCACTTCTGTTTTCCAACAAACTGTGATTTCTTCCCAGTGGTAAAAGCCAAATATGTCCATCTTTATTATCCTGGAATCCCAATGCACGTGCTGGGAATTCCCCTGGACGAAGTACCAACTATATGTAGTTCTCTGTTACAGTTGACCGATGGAAAAGAACCTGCTAGTACTTAAGTGCCACTCGCTCATCACTTCTCAACTGGTATCACAGGTAGCTCCTTAGCTGAGCTCTGTGCCAACATGCAATAGAACCACCCCGGAAGCCTGCAGCCACAGCAACCATACTTATTGAGTACCAGGCATATGTAAAGTGGTCTCACCTGCAGCTGCATCTTCAGTGCCATTCTGAATCATCTCCGTGAAAAATATAAGATCCAGAGCAAGACGTGGTAGCAGGCGGTCCACATATATTGAAACAGCTTGATATTTGAACATGTACAGCTTATATTGGAACGGGTCATAGTTATAATAATGGAGGCCTGCATAGAAAGAACTCCGTCTAATAATCATGACAAGACCCGATGAGCACTGTCAACACGGAACTTTGCAAGTGCTGATGGCACGGCAGCTGTGCTTCGATATCCCAGCACATCCACGCGCCCAGTATACGTAACCGTCTCAAGCACTACCACCTTCGGCTGAAAGCTGACGCCATTTGTAGGTTGCAGCATGAACCCTGTTTTCGTTCGCGCACCACCACAGATTTAAAGATTGTGTCTCTACCGTACAGTACAGCCACGCTTGTGTGCTAGGTGGAAAATTATAAGTATGCATAGAGCATGAAATAGTACAAGCACATTCACAGGAAGCATCAGAACATTTGAAGACCTGCTAAAAAGCTTGTATGCTTAGCTCCAGTGCACCGCGTGGCAGTAACATTGAGGAATTATGTCACCCCTGGGAACGCACCCGGCGGCGGTGGACATCGACATCTGCAGGGAGTACTAGTTTCCAAGCATGAGCATTGAATTGTGCATCAATATCGTCCAAGGGTATCCCTGCTGCACATTCTCCATAGTTTGGTTGGCCATTGTATTCACCTTCCACCTGGGCATTGCAAGATCCAGGATGACTGCAACAGGTTCTCAAGTACACTATTATCCGAGATCTTGTGCTGCCAGAAGAAGCTACATCCATGTACAGTTGATACGGAGCATCAGCCGCATATATGACATGCTCTATCGTGGCAAGGTACGCTGCACTCTTGTCAACTGAAATATCCGAGCTGAAGGTGCTGAGCACCGACCACACTTTATAACTGTTGGCCGAAGCTTGTAAGTGTAACATCTGCTTTAGTCAAGAGTGCCCATGGCCATGTGTATATACCTGCATTGTGCTCCGACCTTGCCATCGTGGCTGCCACTCAATGAACTGGGTGGTATCATATCCCCGCTGACAAGCAAGGGTGAACGAGAACACTGTCAATCTTCGAAAAACTCCAGGCCCTCCCTTCCAGACACAGTGGATGGCTAATGTCCTGGGTAACATGTTTGATTTCATATGAGGGGGCATTAACCGAGGTGGACTGTTGCTCACGTAAAGAAGCTGAGCACGAGTGCCCCATGCCTCTGTTTTCACGTGGGCTTTGTTTGTACTTGGAGAAGGCTCACAAACGGCGCACAAGATGCAAATAACATCGATGGATACCCCTTTGTTTGAGCAAGTGTTAAAACAGATGTACGATATCACTCTAGGGTGTTCAAAATGATACTTGGGGCCAGCTTGGGACTGAATGTATGTATTACATTATAATTACTAAAAGGTGTTGCTCTGAGTCATGCCCAGGCTCCAGCTCAAACCCGGGTGCTGCTCCCTTCCTCTATCGCGAACCAGGATCTGTTGATGTGTACACAGGTAATATCTGCGGGCGCTAAGTTGGCGTGTTACGTGGTCTGAACATCTGCGCATGCCATCCCGTCCTCCTGAGCATTGCGGCTCATTCTCGATAGATATTGCACTCATGCACATTGCAAGTGGTTACAATGATGCGTTCCATTCCAGCGCGTAGCACACACCATAGCGCCAGAGGAACCGTGACTGCTCCAGTATTCGTATTAACCCATTCTTAATACCATCTTCAGCGTACGAATCTCAGAGTCATAGCACTGGGTATTGATGAAAGTGTACATTGAACAGCAGACGTGGCAACAGGCAATCGAGTCACTCATGATTACGCATGACATCTGTGGTCACGTATGGCCACAGCATAGGTCATGCCTTCGTCTGCGAAGTATACAGCGTAAGATAATAACTCCGGCTCCAAATACAATGGGTACACGGCGATACTCATGCTAGGAACCCTGTTGGTGTTTGTTTGTTGGTGTAACAAGCGCGGATCTAGACTCCCTGCCAAATCAATTGTCTGACATGAGCTCGTAGTCGTGTACGTGAGGTCCGACAGCACGTAGCAGAAGCCAGTCGATTCGATCTTGGCAGATTTCTATATTAAGCCGCTGAATGGACAGATATCGTTTGTGTTGTCATCAGTACAGGGCTCACCGGGGGCTCTCCAGATCTAGATGAATCGCCGCAGCGATTATAATTAAGGTTGCTTTACAGGGCAGTTATTGAGTGTGCAAGTGTCATTGCCAGGTATAGATGTCGAATATTATATTCAGTTTGATGTTACACCAATTGAAAGCACGCGGCAAGCAATCTCCAGACGTAGGGTGGCTGCCTGCTGTCAATAACCATCGTGCGAGGACGGTGCGGCCACAGTTTGAAAGGGCAGCTGTATCTTCTGAATACGAATCACTTGCAATAGATCATGATCATTTTGCCATTTCACGATTTTAGTGCAGAGTGGAGCTTCACTGACGTGAGTAACGCTGTCGATGCGAGAGACGGTGATCAGATTAAGTGCTTAATCCTAGAGTTGTCGGACGCAGATGATCGTCAAACAAATGAGAAGCCATAAAGATCTAGATGCGTAAGAGATCTATGATAATCATGGTTCAGCTTCGTCTTCCGAGCAGCGCCAGGAAAATGATACACCAGGGGGCTGCGTGTATGTCCACATTAACGGAGATGCCAACCCCACAATCTGGGGGCGAAAACAGCACGATGTCACAGCTCATGATCAGGATATTACATATGATTCTAGGTGAAGAGGCTAAGAGGATCGGTGCTCCAGGGGCATAACAATCCCGGAGCGAACGGGGGCACTTGCAAAATATGGGTTGAAGACATGGAAGACAACAACAGACTCATGTTACGATTGAGAATGCTTTGGCAGTTCATGTCCACATTCCTTATTGAAGGCATATGTATGCAATTCAGCAGCCCACGGGAAAGTAATCATGTTCGGGTTTGGAGTACATCCACGAACAAGAGTGACGGGAGCTCTCGACAAGCTCAACAGAATCGAACAAGAAATGACATTAGAACAGCAGTTACCGATTACTGGCTCAAGTATGGAGCGATGAGCCCCACATTACTGAAGCTGTTGACTGAACTTTCAGGCCAGTGCGAGCCAGAAAGTCAAAATGCTTCCGTTGTCACAAAATACTTACACGAGTCAAACGTGGGCAAGTATCCTAGCGGCTTCTGCGAGATGGAAAGACTCAATCATATAACATTACTGCGAAAGGTGCGGAAGCTTCTCCAGCTCTCTGGTGAGGGTTGCACATCTGTCACAGCCAATATACAACATCCACAACTGTGAAGACACTGTCGGTTCGGTAGGCTTATGTTAGTAATGCACGTTGGGCCTCAGTGTGATGATCATGCCGCACGTAACAGTTGCATAAGTGTACAGGAGATTTAGGCTTCTCCTATCGGCAAATTGACAGGATTGCTTTCCAACTTCTACAATGCTGTTGAGGGATAGCGTGCATTGAACAGAGATTTTGAAACCGAACTCAGGAGTCGAGTCCCGGGGGATGCGATCTAGTTACTGCGGTCGATACACAAGGCCACTTCAGGTAAGAATGGAAGCAAGATTATTTCTGGGGACAAGGAGAGCTGATGAGTACGAGACGCAAGTGAGTGGGCTCCCGAATATTTTTCAGGATGTGTATGAACAGGCTTGTACATATACCACAGCTACCTCAACACAGTACCACGACGAACTGAACGGTTCTTTCCCGCACTTATTATCGATAGAGGTCTGGAGAGATAGGTTCAATATGAGTGATGAGCCTGATGAGCCTAAGTTCGACATGAACAAAGCAATGAAGCAGAAAACACTGGTACAGTCGCTGTCTTCTGCTGGCACTTGAAATATTCTCATGACGCTGACAACTGTATGTGCTACAGGAGCTGGTAGCCAATGACGGAAATGCGATGCAGCAGTTTACAGACGAAGCGGAAGCTTACGACTGGAACATATTCAATTCCACCGGGAGCGCCAATGCCACAAGGGCTGATGATATAAAAAAGAAGGGGCTCTTTCAGGATAAACCGAGGGGAACTGTCCCCAGCGCAAGTAAACTCACAGAGTGTTGGAAAGAAGTTTGGATCCTGCGTCAAACAGAGATTGCAATGCGAGACGATCAATGCAGTGATGTGTACCCGCATCTGCCAGATCGGGTGCCTGCGACTTCTTGGAATTGCACAAAGCACTAATGGTACCATCCCCTTCAAAGATGATGCACAAAGTATTTTACAACGGAAACCCCGGCCTGAAAAACAAGAACAATGGCTCGTGCAGATAGATGATCCGATGTGGATATTTCGGCAAGCGCAGCGGTAACAGAGTCGCGCGCGGTAGGGGCCCACTACACCAGGTCCTAGCGAACATCAACAAAGTTAGTCGGATAACGTTGAGATCTCTATATGCAAACAGTGATTCAGAAGGTAGGTAGTCAAGCATTTGAATGTGGATGGTGATGAATATCGATGTAACTGAAGACAAGCTTGCTTTGAATGCGTCATATGTCGTGCGCAACGCTAATACGTCACGTAGGAACTGCGACAGGAATGGGAATAGGAATAGGAATTTTGGGATCGCCCCGATATATTGCGTTTAGGGACAAATGTCCCTAATACCAGAACATTCGCAACCATTCGATTTAGGGACACCCGCCCCTAATCCGAGAACCTTCTCAACCATTCGATTTAGGGACAACCGTCCCTAATCCCAGAACCTTCTCAACCATTCGATTTAGGGACACCCGTCCCTAATCACAGCCCTCCCTATTCCGA
>JAULKQ010016349.1:0-10616 GCA_032356285.1 Smithsoniella earleae | reverse complement strand
TGATTTGCGTGCATTGGACGGTCAAGTGAGCGCATTGGACGGTCAAGTGAGCGCATTGAAATTTCAAATCGCGGCGCAGATGCTTCAACGCATGCGACGGATGCTGCTATGACCCAGTCGGATGTTACTCTGGCAAAAACTGTATTTTCTATATTCTTACTGACACAGAAATTTAGTCGCTTAAGCGACCAATATACCTCTCATTTCCGAAGGCAGATATTGTGGTCAGACATGCGGAATTTTGAAAAATACGTGAAATAAATCTTTTGAATAACTTGATCACTGCGTACGAACATTTTTCTTCCCCACAGCAAGCAGATACCGTTTTGATTCAGTTCTGAACTTGGGGCAAGAATAAATTCATGCACTGCACACAATTCCATTCTCGTAGGCGAAATACAGAATAACACAGGCGGTACAGAGCCACACATATCTGAATAAAGAATAGAAAGAGTTTGCCTTCTTCTGCCATGTTACGTGGCCAGGGATGGCCGACCTGCAACTTGGTTGCAATGGGCTGAAGAGCAGCCTACCCCTTATACTAGGCGACGGCTTATTCACCGACTTCCCTAAAGTTTTTGGTGATATCGTGAGTACACATCCCGCAAGTGTGGAGCAAATGTACGTGTGCTGGTGTGCAACCAGATCCCACACGGTAACCTCATCTCGATCTTGGTTAGGCGATATAAAGCCTAGTTCTTCTTACAGTATGTAAATTTCGATGTGTTAAGGTGATTTTCCCCGTCAGAGGCCCGTGAATAGACTCTCACAACCGATCTGAACAATCCATAATACGAGTGAACGAGTACACGGACGTGCTTCACTACGAACTGAGAGAAAATTGTCTTGAAACCTCGAGCTAGCCGATACATACTTTATCCAAAATCTTATTTGTTTCCCTATGTGTAGACCTGAGGCCTCAGGTTGCGATCCGCATGGTACGGAAAGTTGCTGAAATACATCAACTATATTCGGCTATCCTTCACACTTTGATGCAACAAAGCAGAGGTGCTCTCGAATAATTGATGCAGATGACGGCTGAAAATCAACTCCTCGAGTTTGACGCTGAGCTGTGGAGATGCGTGACTGCCATTCAAGAAATGGAAAGCATTAGATATTGAAAACTGCGTCAAATCGGGAACTACTGACTCACTCAACGTTGTTTGATGTCAGATTTCACCCAAATAAGAAGTGCAAAAGAAGTAAAAAAACAGTACAGGCTTATAATGAAAGTAGTGGAAGAAGTTTTGTCCTGATAGATACTTGTTTTCCAAATTAGAGTGTCTACATAGCGTATGAGATAAGCTAAAATTTAGTCGCTTTCTTGACTTGACCGCGTCAGTAACAATTGTTACTTGTGAAGCCAGAGCTTCCGGCTCAGCTCACTCACTTGTAACAGTGTGCGCTGGTATACACTCTTGTTTAAACGGAGACTACGCGACATGCTCTTATAAAAATTTACTATAAGCACGGGGTGGCAGATATGAGTCGCCCACAGAACATGCGAAGCGAGATTCCTCGTCTACATACAACGGAATCTTGTCAGCCGAGTAACATGCATTGAAACCAGTTACTCTTCTTATTTCAATCGCCTCGTGCAGCACAGTTAGTTTTGCTTCTCTGAGTGCGGAGACTGCACATCAATCTTCGCATAATTGTTCCATGCATGCTGTTTTCCTGGGACGACGGAGCGCAACAGGCGAATAGGTAGTTCAAGAGGCAAACAACCTAGTTTTCCACAATAACTCTTACGATGCTACTCATTCACTCTTGATGCATACTGAATGAGTTCAATGTAAAACCGATAAACCTATTTCAAGGAAGTATTACGTGCATTTGACAAAGTGTCGAGGTCAGCCTGCACACATCACTCTGTCCAAACACAGCAAGTAAGTTGCATACCAGGCTTTGCTCCCAAAATTTCAAAAATCAATGGTGTCCGGAGGATTGTCTAGTGGGCTATCTCAGCAAGCGGCAGAGCTGAATCAGATATATGACCAATTGGGCGGGAAACCACCGGAAGGCGCACCCCCAGCTGTCCAGGTGAGGTCTTAAAAGAGCATGAAGAGATTAATGTTCGATTTTGAAATTGCTTGAGCCGTTCTCGTGCAGAATCTATTTGACGAGATTTCCAAGTCAAGGATGCAGAGTGTGTCCACAACTAGTGAGAGTGGTATTGAGACGATCTTCCCCAGGCCAGAGTGCGCTTCGTTCTAAATTAATTTTGATTGCAGCGGGAGTCTGATATTTAAACAATACAAAATGCAGGTTTGTGGTGAAAACTGCTGACGAGACTGGGCGCAAGGTCTTCATCAACATTTGTAGTAGTGAGAAAGTCCAGCCTCCAGAATCATGGGAGGATGGCTGCATGCCTAGCACAGTTCGAACAGCACTTCAAAATTTGGAGGAAGTAAATGACAAAGATACAGAGGCATTACGAGTTCCACTGAGTTTGAGTGAGCAACGCAGCGACTACGACAAGAGTGGCAAAATATGCTCAGTGTTTGACTGCGTTTTCTCCGATGTAGTTATTAAAGAGGCCACGTCTTTTCGGCCAATGAAAGTGTTTGTAATTGAGTGTGCTATGGGCTGGATACAGCATAAGTGTAAAATTCAGCTGGATCCTAAATTCAAGCTTCCCAAGCTGAAGTACAAGGGTGATGAAATACAAGAGCATCATATTCGGAAGCAACAGCGTCCAATGGTGAAGGAAATTCGTGACAAAGAGAACCATGACGAGCCAACTCTGCCACTGTGTTCTAGAAAGGCGACCAAAGCATCAGAAAATATGGGTAGCAAGACACTTGGGGGAATCCAGAAGGGTATGGAAGCACATGAGCGCATAAGAACATGCAGATTGTAAATGGACATTAAGTATGAGTTAGGTTAACTTTTGAGTTTGTGAGTACAGGAGAAACTGCTACAAGTGCACCTGTGAAAGATAGCAATGTCAAGCCAGCCACCCCACAGATGCCTTTGATATCTTTGAGGTCTGCGGAGCTAGAAAGTGTTCATTATGACGGGAAACCTTGCTCAACAGTGAGAGTTACAGCCAAGATGAACTCAAGTTCTTGTGATCGAGAGAATATCAGCATCAAGGTAGGTGTCGATTGTGTTCATGTCTCAGTAAAGGAAGGTGAACCACTGGCAGTAAAATTGAATGTATACGTGGATCCAGAGAAGTCAGTGTGCAAGCTAGAGGAAAGGGTATTAACAATTTCATGCTTTTGTATAGACATAGAGCACTTGATATCTATAGCAGAGAATCGAAAGGCTCTGCAAATAGGGGACTTGAAGTTGAAAAGTTTTGATATGCTTAAAAGATTGGATTGACAGAGTGCGAAGATTCAATGTAAATACATTTCCACGTCCTCTCTTCTCAAATTAATTATAGCCCCGTCTTTGATGATGGTTGCAACGCCACCTTGAACTTTGCACTGAGGAATTGATACGTGGAGAGACTTGCAAAACTTCTCGATAACAAAGTCACTTTGTTTCTCGATGATACTGCAGACGACTCCTGGCTTACCCATACGGCCTGTCCTACCGGCTCTGTGAGCATAATGCGCTGCATTAGATGGCAACTCCAGATTGACTACCAAGTCGCACTCCTCTACATCGAGCCCCCGAGCGGCTACATCTGAAACCAGTAGCACCTGTAGAGTTCCTGTACGAAACTTCTGTAGGATGCCTGCCCGCCGTTGTTTCCCCATCTCTCCGTGTAGGCAGCCGGCACTGAATCCTTTCGCGACCAGCTTATGCATGGTGTCTTTCAAACGTTGTTGTTTGTTCATAAACACAAGAACCTTCTTAGCATTAAGCGCGTGCACCAATCTCCTCATCAAGTCAACGTGATGGCGCTTTACCTCCACTGCAAAACAGTGCTGTAATTGTGGAGCCAGACTGGTCTTCCGTGCTCCTTCCGGAAGTGCACCACCCGCACTCCCTCTTGTGGCAACAGCTCCGGCGCGACCAGCCCAAAAGCCAGAACTGCGGCTCCATCCCCATTCTGGACGAGGAGAATCAGCGCCTTGCTCGCTAGCATCTCGTTGCTCCAAATGCTCCCCTTCCTCGTTTTCGTCGGGTGCGCTGAGGGACATGTAGTTGGGGGTCACCATTGGAATAGCATCGGGAATGCGAAGCAAATTTCCAAGATCTTTCAAAAGCTGCGGGGACATGGTAGCAGACGCTGCAACCTGTACCGTACATTACTTGTTGATTTTCTTTTTTGATTGTGCAGAGCCTTACAATGACGCACGAGTTTCGTATGCGGTACCAAAATACTAGCACTAGGAAGCGCACAAATTGAGAACCGCGAGCGAGTTTGGTCCCTGCATGAGCAACAATTCGTAGTAGATCCTCCCTGAACTGTGGACAAAGTAGTTGATCCACTTCATCTAGAATCACGACCGCTGTGCGGTGGGTTCTAAGGCTTCCCAGGCGGCTGTGCTCTGCCATACGCCCCGGAGTCCCCACAACAATCAGGGGCTTGTTGGATTTCATGGATTCGAGTTGCCTCCTCATGTTTGCACCACCTATTGCCTGCTGAACCAATGGCCAGGCTTCTTGTGGAAGCAGGCGCTGTGCAACCCTGACGATTTGCATTGCAAGTTCTCTAGATGGAGCCACAATGATGGCTTCTGGACACATTTCAGACCCATCTTGCCCCGATTTCACCCGCTGTTCAAGCCTTTCTACCGCTAGAGTCATTGCCGGCAGCAAGAAGGACAAGGTCTGAAAATCATCCCATTGGTTTCACTCAAGCACTATGTAAACCTTAAGGTGTGGTACAGCGGGCTGGCACTCAAAATAAGAACGTTGTTGGATGATTCACCTTTCCTGAGCCTGTAAAAGACTGGATGGCTATTGTATCGCCATTTAATATCCGGGGTATTGCTTTTGCTTGAATTTCTGAAGGTTTCTCAATATTGTACTTTGGTAGTGTTACCTGTATCAAAGAAAAGAATACTTTGCTCCCGGAACGATGAACAGGGAAAACAGCCAGGCTAAGTGTCTGCTATTAATACTCAAGGAATTCTTCACAGTTCCTTACCGTTAGCCTTTCGTCGATCCCTAAGCTCTCAAAAGAAATAGAAGGGTCCTCTGAGATAAGACCCGGGTATGATTCCACTACCTGTGCTGCAGCGAAACACGCACTAGGTTTCCTTACAAAGGAAGTAGATTGCTGATAAGCCGTAGCTCGACGAGGATGAAAAACAGCTACAGTTCCTATCAACATCACTCATGCGAAAATACCCCTGAGCGAAACTCAAAGCCTGCCACTGAGGCTGTACCCACCAGTGACGGAAGCTCGATAAGTTGGAAACAATATAGTGACTGGAAGCTTATCTAAGCATCAAGGTGAAACTATTGTTTATGGAGCTTTTCAAGATTACGTTTGCGATTGAACCTTAAGCTTTGCCGAGAGAAAGACGAGACAAGCGGCACGGCACCACGATGTTCGAAGAGCTAGCCCAAGTCTGCTCTACTTTCAAATACTCGCGAGTTCGAATCTTTTTTTCATCATGAGTTCGGTTTCGCAACACATACTGTGCTTACAGGTATCGCTTTACAGTGACGTACTTGCTGATGAACTGTAATGACCATGCTGCGTGAGCACGTGACTGTTCATTTCTCAACCAAACCCACACGCGTAGCGAAGAAACGTGACCAACAACCCGATATCGCTTAGCGTTCGCGGCAAAAAGAACTTTTTTCACATTCTGCCAACTCATGATTCGAGGAAAGCCTTCCCAAGTCTGTCAAGCTGCAGAAAGGCTTCGTATAATCAAAGTGAGAAAACTACAAACTTCCTTGGCTACCATATGATTTAGATGTATCCTTGGTTATCACTCTACTTTATCACATTTAATTTTATTTGGAAAGACGGCGTCATCGTATCTAACAAAGCATCAGCGTGTTTTACAGCACAACTATCCAGAGGGGCGATAAAAAAACTCCAAGGATGAAAACGATATTATCTTAAATTTTGTTATCTCTCCAGAACTGAGATATGTACTGACAGTTCTGGGCTGCAATAAGCTTGAATCTTGGTGGCAAAAGCACTTCCAGGTGCAAAATTCTATCATCTACACATCGTAAAGTCTCTGTGTGAATTGAAAACTTGTAACGTGAACATATTTTCTGTTTACTAGAAGGCATTAATTTCGTGAGTCCTTTCATGCTGATTGAACCGTCCGCTAGTCTTCAAGCGTGCCAACCAAAACACGTTGACATCTGTTGTCTGAATGCCGAGTGAGCAGCTATACAGCTACAGAATCGACACAAGTAAGGATTGTTGAGAGTTTTTATTTCGCCTCAGTCTGAGACAGTTCCGCCTCTTGAAAACTACAATCCACAAACTAACATGATTCAGACAGCTGCGCGCACATCGCCCTGGAAAAAACCCAGGCGATAGCGCATAATTTCACGTTCTGGCGTGGGCAATGTTCATCTTGGTATTGGTATGTATGATCTTACAATTATCATAGTGCGCAATGGCGGTTTTGCAACGAAGTCAATAATTTTTCACATCAGCTGAACTCGGCTGAGCGCCCAGGTGAGTCATTTAATCACGTGATCAGGGAGCACTGAGCTCACTCTGTTAGCACCAATGAAAAAGAACAAATAATGCATCCCGAATCGTTTATAATTCACATATTTGAGGGCTAAAGCAAGAGAGCATGTAGCCCTACACCACGTGGACAGTGATGTACAATAGAGTAAATGCTTCCCTCACAGTTGAGATGCCTCATAATCAGACATGAAGTATGTTCTGTTCTATACTCCAAATTCTGATGCAGTAAGCCACAAACGAATAGTCAGGACGCCTCTTGAAAAATCCTCCACCTGCTGACTACAAAAGTAGAGCGAACCTTGTATAAATATAACTTCGACACGAGAAACACTTGAGGTTTTTGGAATTTAGGCGATTTCCACAAGAACACAGGATCCCTCAGCGTGTCCATGCACTCAGCTTCTTGGGGAATACATGTACACTGGAGCGCTTTCAAGTTCTCAGATACTGCCTGTAACACTTGGTCAACTTAATCATGGTCGTATCCTTGAGTCCATGTTGAAAATCATTGCGAAGAAGCTTGAATTTGTATTCAATTACCAAGCACTGATGTGTCTATCAAGCATGAATGCGCAAGCCTTCGTATTATGGCTTTGTGGGACTCAGCTGCAGTTTGGTATCGGTAGTGGAAACGATATCTTGGAGATAATGGCGAAATGAAGGGTACAATTCAACATCCGAACATCAGATGAAAATAGAAGCACACTTATATCTCGAGATGGATTGTTAGCTCAGTATACTGCAGTAATAATATATAATGCATGATGTCGATAGCCCCACCACTGCAGTGCAATGGCCCGCATTCCGAGGTACCCATATGCCTGCACCATCCACAGAAAACTATGAAGTGGGTCAGCAGGCTTTAGTCCAAATGTCGCCAGGTAAGGAAACTTCGACGTTGTACACTCGTTGGAAACAGTTGACCTCGTGTGACGGAGTGTCAAACTGTGGTTTCAGCATTAATGTACAGCGACATACATGGTCGAACTCTATTGTAGAACATGAAATTTTTTTCCTGACACAAACAGTCTGCGAGACTACATTTTCGTTACGTCCGACTGGAGAACTAACATTTTCATCTGTACGCATTGGGCCACGTGCTGCAAGTCCACACCTGAGTGGTGCATGCACTTATGATTCTCAGTAAACTTCGGAATATATTCGGTGGTGGGACTTCACGTGCACAACCATCTGTCGGACTGCTGATTGAGCTTGCTAAGAGAGAATTGGCACAAACTGAGGAACTTAAGCGACAGATCCAAGAGGTGTGGAAAGCTGCAGATAGTTAAGAGTTTCTTTTGATTACATCACTCTTCCGACCACTTGTGCACTCACCCTTTCATGTCATTCAACTGTTGGAATACTATCATGTTAATAGCTCTCGCAAAACGTGCGACCCAAATTGTAGTTGTAAGTATGCTACTTCTATGAAGAGTTGTTTGGTGTGTAGTTGAAGCAGACTCAAAGGGACTTGGATGATGCACGGAAGCTTCAACAGTCAACTCCCAACACAGCTGAAGTATCAAACAGTATGGTGACAACCGTGAAAGAGGAAATAAAACCAAGTGAAATTGCTGAAGTAGACACGATTGTTGAGCAAGCGGAGAGAGATCGTGCTAATAGAGCAACCCAGCGAGAGAAACTTCAAATGGTAATTAGGAATTTTAAGAGCCGTGGTTACGGAAGCGACTGAACTTCGTGAGTGCCTCGAAAGTGAGGGTCCTGTGTAGATATCTACTCGAGTAAAATTTTTCTGCTTTGTGTAACTCCAGGTGGCAGTGTACAGCAATGATTTGCCTCTCACACCTCTCCTAATAATGGCCAATCTCTGTGTTCTAACCATCATCGGAGAAAAGCAACGGCATGTCCCCATATCTTGAAATAAGTAATGTTCTTTAAACAACTAGCTTAGGAGCTTAATATGATACGCGGGCTGTGTTGGGAAGGCTCATTCTCTGATGTCACGCACACTTCAGTGCGAGATCAGGTGCAGACAGGTTTCTATCAACATGGCACGGCGTAAGGCGCATGACTTCAACATATAGGGTTACAGCCAAGTTCTAAAACTTGTTTGTAAACCGCATATATTTGATATACCAGCTGTGTGCAACACTTCTCACATTTGCTACTTTTCAACCCTGTACACTTTGCTTTTGCTGCTTTTCAATGTATTGATACCAGCCTCCAGGCTTGGGGAAGGGAGAGCAGGTATTTAATTCAAACATGCCCACTCTTACTCTTCTATACTAGATATCAAGACACCTATGATGCTCTCTGAACCGGTAACTCTAGGACGGAATTCTTTTGCGAGGTCAATGATTCCATGTCTCCCCATACTGCAGGCTTTATGTTGCAAGTGATGTACTTGTGATTGCAACTGTAGGAAGTCTGCTGTAGTACTGTCAGCTGTGGAGTGTATTCGTGGTTCAGATCACTGCCAGCTGCATGAAGATGGTCTGCTTCAAGTAAGTTTCATATAAATGAGCACTTTGAATGGCATTATAGGGCACTTTTCACACACACTATATCCTCAGGGGTTCTTTGCATCACTGAGATGGGAGGCAAATTGCTGAGCTACTGCCAGAAAGCTGTGAGTACATGGGGCTTGGTGTTGCATGGCAAGTGGTGAAAAGATTGCAAAATTCTTCTGTGTGATATATCTGTGAGACATGCATCAAGCTTGGTTGATTCATGCATAATCAGTATTCTTGACATTAGAAAATAGTGAGTGTCGACGTTGGAGAAAAGTCGCATGTTATAATGAACTTGGGAGATGCAGCATAAAGGTCTGGGTTAAGAGAGAAGCAGAGGAATGTGCTGTTGGAACTAGTGAATCCTAATGTAACTCAAATTGACCTCTTCACAACCCCGACCTACCTGTGGTATGTATGCTGAAATGTCTTCAACTGTCTTCCACCTAGCAGCTCATTGACCATAGCTTTGTATTCCTGGTCCAATTACCATGCTACAATAAGAGGAGACCTTAAGCAAGAGCTAAGCTATAACCTGTGACTGAGCACATCACCATGGCACTGAAGTACTGACCAGCTCCTCACAGTCATCCTGGACATGATGAGCACCCACCTAGCCATGTCCTGGGTATCCTGTAAACTACCAAGCGCAATTAACATTTCAGGAAGGATTAGACTTCACACACAACGAAATTGCCTGTCGGTGTTGTTCGTGATGCCCTGGAGACAAGCTGAGAACTTTACACAGGTTTGCTCTTTCAGATTTCTATCTTCTAGTGATCTGTTGAGGATGCATGCCATGATTATTCATGGGATGAAATCAGCTCTGCTGCCTATCAGTGGTTTCTTCACTATCAGCATTGTCAATTATATCATTGTACTCTCATTGGTTCGCCAGGTCTGATTACAAAAGACATTGTGTGTAGGGAACAAAAATGGGCTGCAAGTTCCTTGCGGGACTCCATTTCAGGGCAAGATGCTGCATGTGATTACAATCTGAGGGTGAACTCACTCTGGTAGTACTTAATTCTCTCTTGCTCCGTCAGGAGCTGGTTTCCGGGATTCATACTTTGCATTGTTACAGGAACTTGTGCGTTTGCTGAATGTTTCATTCTTCACATCTCTAGCCCATGCCTGAGCAGCCCTCCTTCTTTTAACAGCAGAGTTGGGTTTATCAAGTGATTTTTGTCAATCGTGCGTGTTTTCGATCGGTGCTCCATGATCAGTGCTCTATACGTACATAGAAGTTATCAGGATACAGGAAGGAGGTATTGACTTTTCTCGATTATGTTGTGGCTCCAGTATCCTTGTATACATGTTGATGGAGAACATGTGATCGTATTCATGGTGCTCGATGCACTATCCACCTACATAAATATACCGTTTAGTTACAGATTCAATTAAAGCGATTCCAGGCATCAAACCAGCGAACACACAGTTGACTCTACCGAAGGTATGCAAGTCTAATCACAAGACGGAAACTGTGCTCCTTGCTGAAATCGGTGGCCAATCCTACGGCCTAAGGATCCGAAAAACCGCTGGAAGATAAGCTTGTTGCCCCTCATCAA